>JAVYIG010006448.1:0-117786 GCA_035222895.1 Strongylocentrotus droebachiensis
GAGAACTGTACAGCGAATCGTCTTCTTTCTCTAATGATTTAATGAAACGTAAAAGCTTCCGCGCTTCGCGCAGGAGGGGGAGAGGGGGGGGGGGGGAGGGGGAACTGAATCTAGACAAGGATTAAGAGTCGAGAACGGTACAACGAATCGTCTTCTTTCTCTAATGATTTAATGAATCGTAAAAGCTTCTACGCTTCGTGCGGAAGGGGTAAATTGAATTCAGACGAGGATTAAGAGTCGAGAACTGTACAACGAATCGTTTTGTTTTTATCTAATGATTTAATGAACGTAAAAAGGAGGGGGGGAGAATCTAAATTCAGACGAGGATTATTTTCGAAAACGGTACAACGAATCGTCTTTTTTCTCTAATGATTTAAGGAAACTTGAAAGCTTCCGCGCTTTGCGCGGTAGGGGGGGGGGAGACCTGAATTCAGACGAGAATTTAGAGTCGAGAACTCTACAACGAATCGTCTTCTTTCTCTAATAATTTAATGAATCCTAAAAAATTTCGCGCTTCGCGCGAGAGGGGAAAAAACTAAATGCAGACGAGAATTATTTTCGAGAACTGTACAACGAATCGTTTTGTTTCTCTAATGATTTAATGAAACGTAAAAGCGTCCGCGCGAAAGGGGGGGGGGGGGAAGGGACCTGAATTCAGACGAGGATTAAGAGTCGAGAACTGTACAGCGAATCGTCTTCTTTCTCTAATGATTTAATGAAACGTAAAAGCTTTCGAGCTTCACGCGGAGGGGGGGAGGGGAGGGGAACTAAATTCAGACGAGGATTAAGATTCGAGAACGGTACAACGAATCGCCTTCTTTCTTGTATAGTTTAATGAAACGTCAAAGCTTCCGCGCTTCGCGCAGGAGGGGGATAGGAGGGGGGGGGGGGGAACTGAATCTAGACAAGGATTAAGAGTCGAGAACGGTACAACGAATCGTCTTCTTTCTCTAATGATTTAATGAATCGTAAAAGCTTCTACGCTTCGTGCGGAAAGGGTAAACTGAATTCAGACGAGGATTAAGAGACGAGAACTGTTCAACGAATCGTTTTGTTTCTCTAATGATTTAATGAAACGTAAAAAGGAGGGGGGGGGAGAATCTAAATTCAGACGAGGATTATTTCGAAAACGGTACAACGAATCGCCTTTTTTCTTTAATGATTTAAGGAAACTTGAAAGCTTCCGCGCTTCGCGCGGTAGGGGGGGGGGGGGGAGACCTGAATTCAGACGAGAATGTAGAGTCGAGAACTCTACAACGAATCGTCTTCTTTCTCTAATAATTTAATAAATCCTAACAAATTTAGCGCTTCGCGCGAGAAGGGAAAAACTAAATTCAGACGAGAATTATTTTCGAGAACGGTACAACGAACCGTCTTCTTTTTCTAATAATTAAATGAAACGTCAAAGCTTCCGCGTTTCGCGGAGGAGGGAGGGGGAAACTCGCCCCTCCCTGCACCGACCCCCCCCCCCCCGCATTACGTCACTGTTGGTCACCATTACGTACCAATATTGGGCTCGCATAATTTCAAATTTGGGCCCCCCCCCCCCCCCTAAGAAATCCTGGATCCGCGCCTGCTACCTGCATGTCATTTATTTGTTTAAAAAGCTTATCATGTGTCTCCTTTGTATATGTCAGCCTTTTCTCTCTTTGACTCTCCACTTTCCCCTTTTAAATTTGTATTCTTACGAAACCCATAGATTCATTGAAATTCACAAACACAGATACGGTGGAAGCAAGCGCGCAGGTTCGGTTTTTTGAGTAAGAAATTGGAATTTTATCATTATTTTTCGGAGTCAATCCCTGACTAATAAACTGATTTTCATATTTAAAAAAAAAAATTGATATGATAAAAAGCGTGAAAAAGCTAGCTTATTCACAGTTTTATGTCGTATTTTGACCTTTGGAGTTGTCGACGGTGCTCACAGATTTCGTTTTCTCAGTCCCACACAGGCATCGCGTATCGTTTTCCTGTTATAAGCGCTTTTAATGTTAGTACGCGAACTTTGGTCACGCGCGAAATTTGGTCGCACCACCATATTAAGTTAGTTAGAGTCTACGAGAGTTAGATCTAGAGTTATTTTGGTTCTAAGAACTTGCAGGCTTACCAAAAAGTCCACGGGATTCATTGCCTTGAGTAAAAATAAAATCCATAGGGGGTCCAGAGACGAGTTTACATCAGACAACTGAAATTCCTCGCTTCATTATATAATTCAAAAGTCAAAACAGGCCTAAATCCTAGGCAAAAGTAAAATAAAAAATTGCTTTCTAGTAATATCCCGCTCTATATAGCTAATCTATAGCTAAGCTACGCGTACACGCGCTGCACTGGGATGGATCATGGAGCGTACAATACTAGCTACGCGTAATGCACTCGATGGAGCGTACTACAAGTACGCGCTGGATATCCATTGTAACGTGCGAATATAACTTTTTTTGCGCTTTTTTTTTGAGGAGGCGGAACCAAATCTAAAGGCCAACTTTTTCATATTGGTGTGTTTTGGGGTTGTTGACCCGAGTACTCAGAAATGTTTTAATGTACATCTGGAAATAGACGATGTAATTTCTTCAAATTCTTACAAATCTTATTCTATCCATGTTTATTTCTCCTTCTTTTTCGTAAGGGGGATCGACTCATACACCTTTCAATACAAATCTGGATTGTATTCATGATGGGCGTTGATAAAGACATTGCAACACTTTTTTTTACAATAATGCGAACAATTCTCGTTTTTACACTTTTAATCTACGCTGGAGTCGATATCTGAGAACATTTTACCGAAGGAAAATTATTCCTTAAGTTTTGGCTTATCCCATTAATGATATCTTGGTCAAGAATAATCAATAAGCCATTATTTTGCTATTCATCGATTATGAAGGAAAATCTAACCTGTCTCGAGAAGTAGAAACTTCACCAGCTGCTGCTGATGCATCTTGAGGAGCAATGTAGACTGAAGTGGATGCCACCGGTCTCGGAGATTCGGTTATTCCTGATTGTAAGAGTGGGAAAT
The DNA here is from genome assembly GCA_035222895.1 of Strongylocentrotus droebachiensis. Taxonomy (NCBI): domain Eukaryota; kingdom Metazoa; phylum Echinodermata; class Echinoidea; order Camarodonta; family Strongylocentrotidae; genus Strongylocentrotus; species Strongylocentrotus droebachiensis. The sequence goes on from JAVYIG010006448.1 coordinate 3,011, forward strand.
GGTGTTAACTTCGTAAAAATATGTATTCATTATGTTCATGTCATTGCTCGTATAATCAATGTTCATTATACATTTAAGTACACACATAATAATATATCAGTGATTGAGTGTTGTCACCAGATCAACCAATCGTATAGTATTTTGTTATTCGCGTTAGCGAGATGAGTTAAAGTTTTGAAAGTGTATATTGATTAATGTAACCCAGAGGCGGCGCTACCGGCGGTGGACAGGGAGGGGGGGGGGGCAAACCTTTTTCAAGTACCCCAAAAGTGCCCCTTTTTACCTAGGAAAAGTGTCCCTTTAACTTTTTAAGAAGTGCCCCTTTTTACATAAAAAATGCCCCTTTTACTTTGACAAGTGCCCCTATTAATTTGTAAAAGTGCGCCTCCCCTTTCCGCCTCTGATATGTGCCCCTCTTATTTTGACACGTACCCCCTTTTCTTCGACAAGTTCCCATTTTTCTTTGCAAAAGGTGTCCATTTTCCATTGTCATAAGTGCCCTTTTTAATCTCTAGTAAGTGCCCTTTTTTAGGTACGAGAAGCGCCCCTTTTCAATTTTGATAAGCGCCCCTTCAACTCTGAGAAATGCCCTATCAAAATCTTAGAGGTGCCCCTTTTCCTTTGTAATAAGTGCCCCTTCTGCTTTTATTAACTACCCCTCTTTAACTTGAATAAGCGCACCTTATATTGTCGCGGTGTTGTTCCCGATTGTATGAAGATTTCTAAGGTTATACCGGTTTACAAAAAAGGAGAAAGGGATAATATATGTAATTTTAGACCAATTTCTCTCCTGCCTGCTCTTTCAAAAATTCTGGAAAGAATAATATATACAAGACTTCTAAATTTTCTGAATAAAAACAGCATAATTTCTCATTTTCAGTTTGGCTTTCGCCAAAAACATAGTACATCCCATGCTTTACTTACCCTTGTTGAAAAAGTTACAGAAGCTATTGAAAAAAACAAGCATACTGTGGGTGTTTTCCTGGACCTCTCCAAGGCCTTTGATACCATCGATCATAAAATACTTCTCTACAAATTGAACAATTACGGAATTCGTGGTAGGGCCTTGGAGTGGTTCAGAGACTACCTAACGAACCGCAAGCAATTTGTGTGTATTAACGACCAATTTTCTTCTATGCAAGATGTAGATTGTGGTGTTCCACAGGGCAGTCTACTTGGCCCACTTTTATTTATTACCTATATAAACGATATCCGAAATTCCTCTAATATCCTTTCCTTCCAAATATTTGCACATGATTCGAATGTGTTCTTCTCACATGCAGATCCTGATATTTTGGTCAATACACTAAACATTGAATTAGACAAATTGTTACAATGGATAAGAGCTAATAAGTTGTCATTAAAATTACAAAAAACAAAATGTATGCTCTTCAGCAATTTTATAGGTAAGTTATCACATAATGTTAAACTAGATAATACTGACATAGAAGCCGTCACTTCAATGAAATGTTTGGGTCTGATAATAGACGATAAACTCTCATGGAAATGTCATATTCATAGCATTTGCCGAACAATCTCTCGCAATATAGGGATTGTAAATAAGGTTAAGTTTTTTCTGCCAACCTCCTTCCTACTAATGCTTTACTCGACATTAATTTTGCCCTACTTAAATTATGGTATTATTGTTCGGGGTAATTATACATACGATTCTTATTTTCATAGAATACTACTTCTACCAAAAAAAATCTAAGCGTGTTATTTGTAACACTTCCTGGAGATCTCATACTGACGTTTTATTTGTTGAAAATAATTTGTTGAAAATAAATGATTTATATCGTTATAGCCTCGGACAGTTTATGTACCAGTTAAATAATAATACGCTACCCTCAGCCTTCAATTTAATGTTCATCAAAAATTAAACTATACACAAATACCCTACGCGCCAATCTGACGAATTTCATCTGCCATTAACTAGAACTTTACTTGCTAAATCCATATTCACTTACGCAGGCCCGAAGCTATGGACCATTCTTGATGTTAGCATCAAGAATGCCCCCAGTTTAAATTCTTTTAAATTCAAAATAAATAAAAAATCTTTTTTGCGTAGTTATCAAGCGTTAGCTCTCCCTCTTTAAATTTATTTAACTCAATAAAATACATTTGAATATTTTGAATCATTTTGTACTGGCCAAACGTATTCCAGTCGGCCGTGTTGTGTTGTGTGCGTTATAGGTAAGAGCCCTGCCCTCCCTCGTTCCTTGTCTCCCTTCTTCCCCTGTCCCTTTCACTCCTTCTATGTCATGTCTATTTGGTTTATGTATTTGTGCGTTCTTTTATTATTGATATACTATTTTTGCAACTGTAAGTTATAGGGGGCTGCAATCTACAAGCCCAGTTTTTCAGCAGTCAACTCAATGACCCACCTGTTTTATATGCCTGTTGTACACTGTGGACCAATTACAAATATATTGTTAAGTTTCATTGTTTTACTATGTACAATGCAATCCCATGTACTTTATTTATTTTGTTTGAAATGGAAATAAACGAAATGAAATAAAAACATCCCCCCTTTTCTTTCTAATAAGTGCCCCTTCCCCTTCTCATAAATGTCCCTTTTCACCTATTGAAAATAGTCCCTTTTCATTCTTATACTAGTGTCCCTTTCCATCTCTGGTAAATGATCCTATTCAATTTTTCAGAGATACTCACTCATTTTATTTTGACACGAGCCCTTTGTCCTTCCTAATAAATGCTTTGTTTCCTTCTTGTAAATGCCCCTTCCCCTGTTCATGAAAGCCCCCTGTCACCTCCGACAAATACCCCTATTAAAATCTGATCGGGTTCCCTTTTCGTTCAACATATGCACATTTCCCTATATTAGTAGTGCCCCTTTTTCTTTCTCATAAGTGCTTCTTGTCATATATGGTCAGTGCCCCTTTTCAGATGCAATAATAAGTGCCCCGTTTTACCTCGGATAATTACCCTTTTAACAATGATACGTGCCCCCTTTCCTTTCTTATAAGGAATCTATCCCATTTTTTAAATAAATGTCCCTCTTCACTTTTTATAAATGCCCCCCAAAAAAACCTGATGGTTGCCTCTTTTCCGTTGAAAAATGCCCATTTCCCATTCTCATAAGTGCCTTTTTCATCCCTGGTGAGTGCCTCTTTTTTAGGTGTAAAAAGTGCCCCATTTACACTTCTGATAATTTTCCTTTGTAGTTTGACACGTGCTCCTTTTCTTTTCTAATAAGTGTGTTAATCCCTTCCAATAAGACAAGTGTCCCTTTTCCCTCTCATCATTAAAGTGCCCCTTATCTCAAGTGACGAAGAGCAATATCCCCCAAAGCTCGCTCGCTACGCTCGCTCGCATTTGTAGATGTTATAATTATGTTACTTATCAAAGGCCTTTTCAGTCTTCCGTTATGAGAATGAGCTTATAATCCCATCAAGATTGGGGTTTTCCTCTTTATTAGATGTAATTTTTCGCACTGCGCGAATCTTAAATTTGTCCTCGCTCGCAAATGATCTTTCAGGCCACCACACCCAAATGCAAAGTATAATCCTTTATGCATAAATGCATTATCTATACGATGTATAACGAGAAACAATGTTGAAATCATCCCTGATAATGTAATCACATTATAGGGGTATATACCAATGTCTAAACAATTGTACATTTTCGCTTTGAGATTTCCCTTTGTAGGTGCCCTTTTTTCTCCAGAACGTGCCCTTTTTTGGTGCCCCCCCCCCCCACTTTGGAAGTCGCTCCGCTGCCTCTGATGTAACCCAAATCCGCACATTTCATTTAGGCTTATATGTTAAATGGGGGAGGGGGCTTTAGATTATCTCTACGACAATGAAGGACACGACACACTACAAAACGACCCGACACCACGACAATATTTAACAAAATATCGCTCTAATAGACTAACGCGAATCTTATGCTGTGTAGGCCTACGAAATTTGCATCCGTTCCGCAAAATCTATAAAACGACATTTTGGATATCCATCTTTTAGCACGGAGGATTTCCGATGACGTCATATTTGTCTACATTTTGTTAGTGATCGATTGTCAGAAACTTTTCTTCCCTCACCCTCAAATCTTTATAGGATTGTATGTGTATTTGTTTTATTATGCTGCCTTAAAATTACCACACGGAGCCTACATACACTGTTGGTCATAATGGTGGAATAATTATTTTTACCCAAATTTATTGAATGATTTTGACAATAGTTTATTCCTAATAGATCTAGATAATAGTATACATTCTCAGATTCAAAGCATGCCCACATAGAGGGTTTTTTATGCTGGGGGTCAGGGCAAAATGCAATGAATTTTTGAAAAATGATTGCATTTTCTTAGATTTTTTTGTTTTTGTGGGGGCGTCGACGTACCCTAACGCCCGCTGTGTACAGTCATGATTCATTGGCTAAGCACTGGCGTCGTTACTGTGAGCCCCCAGGATAAAAACCGTGTCGATGTGCTATATAAGTGCCCTTTTATGAGGCATTAATCCCCATTACTGTCAGTTATGACTTAAGGATGTAGGTCCCCTAGTTGATTAGCATGGTAGCACACACATGCTTTAGCAGTCACGCAAAACAAACACTCCCCAATTGTCATTCAATAAAATCTGAGAATGTATTGTTGTATTTCAGCCAATGCCGATGGTGGCTTTTTTTTTTTTTTTTTCGTGTTGGTTATATTACACACAACCAGCTGGTCGATGTATTGTTATAATTAATTAATTAATTAATTAACGGTCACCGTAATTTTTTGAAAGTGGAGCTGAATTGTTATGATCGTATTGGCTAAATTTCACACATTTGGGGGTCTAAAATTACCTTCATAGCAATTTTAGAACCCAAAAGGACACTAGAAATGGCATAGATAAGAGTAAGAGCAATAACCATGTACTTTGATTTGTATTAGTCCCCAATACAAATCGTCCATACTGTACTTCATATTCAGTTTATCTAATTTTAATTTCATTTATATCAATTATGTCTATTTTAATATAGAAATTATTGATGGCCTTTGTTATACCTAGATCTACACCACTTTAGAATAAGAACAACTAAGCTCCTTCATTAAATGCTTTACCTTGGAAATGTGTGTTGAATTTGATCGTCTGTGTAGTGGTTTGAACCAGGCTAAGCGTCACTAATGTCTCATCACTCCTCTCGGTTAGATTGAGTGGAAAGTACTTTATCTCTTTCGTTTTCGAACTCAAATCGCTGTACTGAATAGCCTGATGAGACTGCCAGATAATAAGAAATGAGCATGCATGATTGAATGAAATATGCACTAAAACGCGCATGGTGAAAATAAAAACAAAATATAAGATTTTCCATCTTTTTGAACTTTTTTTCCAATCAATTCCATAATTTTGCATGTAATTTCGTCAAAGTCGATTCAATTTCGCCATCCCCGGCCGCCAACCTGCAGTTGCATGAATTAGGTTTTTGAATTATTTACCTGAGTTCTTTCTAACTTTGTTTTTAAATATTCTCCTTTTGATTCACCTTTGATCATGATTATTCCCTGCTTTAAAAATATGAGAAAGCAATAGTACACATTTAATTCATTTTACCAATGACATGTATGAATGAATTCGATCATTATATTCTGTAGCGGTCCGTCAGGGAAGACAATTTCATATGTAATTTGATGAAAATGAATGCAAATGAATAACAATCGTCCAAATTGAATGACAAATTACTTATTAGTTTTAACATTAGAACGTTCTCAGATTCGGACAAAGTTATAAAATGGACAGGAAATCCTTAAATATAATAATATATTGTACATAAAGAACATAAAATATGTAAATTGTAGCTGTACTACCAGTCTCCTCGTTCAATTGAAATTGTATTGCCATACGGAGAAAATTTAGTACATTAAAAGTGACGCATGTGTTATAATCGGAAGCATTTTTTACCATATACTAGTTTTGTATTCGGGTATATATGGTATCAAAGACCAGTTGGTATTGATACATACTTTTAAAAAATTAAAATGTTTATTATTAAAGCCACGCTGTACTACTTGTAGCTACTTGCTCCCTCTATATAGAAAACAATGCCTAATTGGTGACCATAGGTCCCCCATGATCCTCTTTTTTCTTATGTTAAATTAGAGCTGAGTTGAAGAGAAAGCCACCTGTCAGTGACCACCCTTGGCGGTCTAATCCCTCCTAGCCAAACAAGTACCGACGGCCTTTAAGATATGAATGAAGCGAAAAGGATTGGTTGTATCAGGGACGTGATAGAGAAGGACTGGCATCACGCCGCTCTCCTTTGACCCTATGCTCCAAGCCGCCGAAAAGTTTTGCGCTAATTTGCAACTGTTGATTAGGTGGTGAGATAAACGAGCGCATGAAATTTCAGGATTTAGAATTCCTACATCAGAAAATGGTATCACAGCAACTGTTCGCCGATTTCTCATCCATTGTTGAATGTGTAAAGAGTAGAACAAGCGAACACAAACTTGTGTAATTTCATCCTTCTTTTTTTAAGTTAAAAAATATAAACAAAACACGCGAAAACACGCATTAGCAAAGTTAATGTTATTGAAGATTGTAAATCATGGATTAAATAACGGGACATTAAAACATGCACAAAGTAGCGCATTATCCTAAAATATTGAGTTTTGTCAGGATGTAATTTTTCTTTAACAAACTGTGGCACACAAATTATAGAAAGGACGGAGTACTAAATTTGGGAATTTGTTTGATGCACTTTTCCCAATACAATCCCCATATCAAGTTTTTGAGTTTCACTGAAATTCTGCCGATAATTTATTATTTTTTATTTTGTAATAAATGTAAAACTGGTGGCTGGCTTCCGAAAGTTCCCGCAGTGGAAGCGCCGTTCGGAGCATGGAACTTCAAAGGCAAATGGAATGTTACACATCCCATTGTTACGCTTTAGAACTCACGAATGCGTTTGAATAAATTACAAGAGTTTCGCCTCCTTTCTTTCACCTCCCTGGTTGTATGGACTGTTAAACATAAATTTGAATTGTTGTCTTTCCAGCTGGCCCTTGTTTCAATTTATTTTAAATAAGTATGGCAATACCTAGACCCGTCGTCAAAACACACTTACATCAATCTCGGGACTCGTCTCACCAAGCTGGCAAGAGACTGTTAGGGTGCTCCGCCGAAACACAACATAATCGTCCTCGTCCTTCATTGGTTGATAGGATCTACCTCCCGTTAATGCATGGACATCATTCTGGAAAATCATGTATCCAAAAGGAATTTTGATAAAGTTGTCTGGAAATTATCAAGTAGATAGAAATCGTTTTCACACTTGTATCATATGCCTTCTCTCGGGTTTATATCATTTCAACTACAGTACATCCCGTGCAGGAATCGTTCTAAAAGATAGTATGAGGTTCCAGGTGTCCAGCATTATATTTAGATCAGTTAAAATATGCTTTAGCTGTCAGGAAAATAGGAAAATCAAGACGCCGTCTGAAATGGCCAACCGTTGAGAGATACAGCTAGAACAGTATAGAGCTTGCTAATCACAGTAGAGATGTCACAGATAAGTCTAATAGGATATTCAGGCATTGGGATTTTCATTCTGTTGTGCTACTTATATCATCAAAGTGGAAAAGTTACCAGGTATTGTCCGAAATGCAAGATAACAGTGGAATTGTTTATTAGACCAAGCCCAATGAAAATTTACAAACATGAAGAAGAAGAAGAACAAAAAAGAGGAAAAACAGAAAAAATCTAAACAAAGGGAAAGTAAAAAAGAAAAAATATGTATGTATAAAGAAAATAATTTGCCTCATCCCTTACATACAGACAAGGCTCGAAAAATGTTAATTTGAGACAGAAAAAGTTTTATAGGAGAATAACACTTACCAACCATCGACCCCAGTGTGAGTACCTGAATTGATTAAGCTTAAATACGTCAAAAAGACTTTTTAAAAAATGTTGTATTGCCCTTTACGACCGACCCCAGAATCTTAAAATATACAGTCGGGTTTTTATCATTTTTTTTTAAACCGCTTTTTAAAGAAAAAAAAGGTTTAATGAATACAAAAAAGTTTTAAAGCATTCAAAACTGAAGATAAAAAATTAGCCCAAAGAAGGAAGACTTTTTATATCTTTTAAAGTCGACCGACCGACCCAAGTAATGGCATCTAAAGGGTAATACAGCATCTTTTTTTAAAGGCCTAATGGTGTTTCACATTTACATTTACCCAGTTTTTGTCATGAAGCATCTTGACGAAACGGACCTCCAGAGCAGGTTGTCTATTATAAGGCAAGACTCTAGGTAGAAACGACTGACATGACAGTAATATGCCCTTCAGAAATACGAGGTCCCAAATTAAGGCAAAGTACCCTCCAGAAAAACGGCTGATTGAGACCTCTAGCCACCGTTCTTGTACTGAACAAATAATGTCAGACGAATGAGGAAGTCGTGTAGGTGTACCTTCGAAATAAAACAAACGAATTCATTTCAATGAAAAAATGACGGGGAAAGGACTTAAAAATCAGGGACTTTTCTTTGCTAAGTAAAGTTAAAGGTATTGCAAAGTTTTGGGAAATTTTGAAAATTGGGTGGATGGTGATTCTTTACAATTTTGATATATTTGGATGCCCCTATGGATGTATTATAAGCACTAGAAAATTTAGCTCCTAAAACACTTCTGCTTTCGAGAAAAATTGAATATTAAAAGTTACCGGTGCTCCCAGAAAGATGTGAATGGGACTGAACTATATCTATCCAGTCCGGAAAGATATAATAATTTACCAAATATATCAATTAGAAGGCGGTTTCCCGGCAAAATTTGTATCATCACGTATTAGTCAAAACATATTCTTTCACATGATTGGTAATAAGAGCTTTCATTTCATTTTTCGAGAGGGGGGGGGGGGGGGAGTTTCCAAAACTGGTCTATACCTTTAACCTTATTACACATCGTGTTTTGTGACTGGAACACAATTCGAATGTTAAAGTTACAACAAAAACGAGATTAACTCCAATTGTTTAAACATATTTGTGGCTTACATCTAATAAATTAGATCGATTGATCGATCCATACTTAAAAACAAGTCGGAACAGATTTTGAAGCCAGCGGGATTTGAACATTAAACATTTTTTTTTTCAATTACAGATCTTATTTACTGTGTGTGAGCCACAGGTTGATTCAAACAATTGAAATTATCTCAAAACAATTAAATTTTAATATTAAAGATCAAATGCACACAAAATTACCTTTGGCGACTATGAAGATGTAATATTGATATATTCAATTCGATTCAATAAACATTATTTCCTTCTCAAATTCAAAATGAACATTCCAAAACGTATTTTTTTCTTGTAATAATTTTTCTGTCGAGTAACGTAAAAATCCCCCACATACTTATATTAAGGCTATGCCTCAATCTTTTGATGGAGGAAATTGGAATTCTATTTTCTGATCACCATGTTTACTTTATCCTTATACCGAGATTAGCCACTGTTAAATTTTCTGTGACAACTCGTCTATAAATAATGTATTGTATTTAAATTCGAAAGATGTCGGCTAAGCGCCCCCGAAACCACAGAAACTGTTTTAAAAATATCAAACTGATTGGGGATGTAAACATCGTAATAAATGGATCACGGCATATACGTGTACATGTATTCACCATGTATAATGCATGCTAATTAATGTTAGGCTTCATTCAATTAATGGACATCCTAACATAGGTGTTGTGTTGACAAAAATTAGGCGAAACAAACAATCAACGTTAACGTTATGATAAATTCCACTGTTACATTTGTTACTTATTGTCAAACTTAGTAAGTATGAGCTAGGTCACGAAATGATATTCAAGTTTATAAGCGTTTCGGAGGACCATTTTTAATGTACCTTGATGTTTCTTGTCTAATGAGTTCCCAACTGGTATTGTAGATATTTTTGTGAACTTGCTATGTGTTTTCTTTAGCATGGACGTATCCGATATCGCAATGTGAAAATTGGAGAATGGGCATTTATCTTCTGTATGTCATATTTTGTACTAAAAGTTATAACAATGTTTATCAAAGTCCGCCAGTGGCGGGGTTTGGGGAGTTATGTATCCCTACATTAAACATGTTAAATGATGTAGAGTCTGTAGTGCCAATGATGACCTCCATTTGCAGAGGTGAGTGCCCCCATCTCCAACCAAAACAAAACAGAAAATCGAGAAAACAAGCTCTTAAAATACAAAATAAGCCAAACTCATTCCATAATCATTTTGCCTCATTAGTTATCATGTTTTAGAGTGATGTCCATGGGAAGTTACTCCAGTAGATTATGTGCCACCTCACACCAAAAAATACTTAAAGACAACAACACATAATTTGCTTTAAAATATTTATACATACGGAAAAGCTGAAAACTTGATTTCGATACCTGACTGGTTCCAGGAATACAGTACGGACTGTATTTTATTAGGAGCAGTGACTATTGCACAGTGGGGTATTATCAGCTTTGCCGGTTTGTTAAAGCGTAACCCAGATGGGTAACACTGGAACCCATGGCTAACAAAAACCTCGTCGTATTTCAGTGTGAGGCCATTTGGAATCTCGGTCAGTACCCCAAGACTGATTTTCTGATCTTCTTCGAGGGCACCGGGTGGAATGTGGAGTGTAAACCCATGGGATTCTGAAGACAGCTCTCCTCCAAGTGCTCCAAAAATGCCAGTTGCAGAGCTTCCATCTGAAAATAGCAAATATATGTATTAACAGCATTATGTTACATTACATGTATCATACAGTGCGTCCCAGAAATAAGAAACCGAGAATTATCAAAATTTATCATAACTTTATCACAAACAAATGACACATATTTGTAAATTTTAGGTCCTCTTTCATTTCATGCTACTCCATATGCTGCATATTTGATGCATGGTTGATTAAATCAATTTGAAGAAAGGGTACCAAAAAGTCATTTGGCGAACAGTCTCTGAATTCCAAAGAGAAAATCACATTTTCCAAAAAGTTCATTTTTTGCCCTTTCATATGTCACCTCAATAAAAAAAAAAGAAACAGGAATAAAAAAGTTATGTTTGTTTAAAGTAATGCTTGCATTTCCTTAAGTTTAGTAAACGTATTAACCCTCTAACATGCAAAAAATCCATGAAAAAATGCTCAAATCACACATATATCTATTGTTTTGTTTGAAGGCGTCACTGTGCAACACCATCTAACAGTGATTAACAGTAAATTCTGCCAACAATTTTTGAATTTTCCCAACCGTTTTTCCATGAAAAAAGACATAAAACAGGCTATAAAAAACATTTCTACATTAAAATGTCTGGAACGCTTTATAGAGCCAATTGGTTGCCTTGTGACAATTTACATTCGCCTAAAATGTAATTAAATTGTAGTAATATAGTTGGGAAAATTAAGGAATCGATCAGATCAGTTTTTCCTAATTTGTACCATGAATAATGGTCTATTTTCACTCAAATTTTCAGATTATCATTAATTGTACATCGAGCATTGAAGTCACTACCTTAGCACCACTTTCTCTCATCTTAACAATGTTACTAAGTCCCTCTAAACGTGGTTCAGTCCTGGTAGTCCTTCAGATTTTCGTGGCCTTAAATTACCCTCCTTTCGATTACATTTGAGGATTCTACAGACCACACTCTGTAATATTCCAAGGAGATCATCAATATAGACTTGTTTGTGTCCATCTTATCGGAGTGCAAGCACTTATTGGCGTATTGCCAGTGGCGGCGGACTAGGCATATAGTCTATGGAACTTATGCGTCCAATTTGGTTGAAAATGATATAATGCCTATGCTGATAACATGGACTCATCGAGTACAGATTCTTCGCAGGAAATGGTATTACCTTTATTAGCACCATACCAAGGGATAGCTTATGCATTTGAATGCTATGCATGAATGCATTTAACCTCTGCGATTTGGACTCATTCGTAATCATTACACCTTGTCAAAGGGGATTACTGATATTTTACAATAGAAATAAACAGAGGAATCTGTCTAAAAACAAAATTATTTCAACTTCATGGGAAATAGTGTAGTTGGATTTTTTAAACAGTGATTTTATAATTAAAATATATATTGATGTAATGAGGAAAGGCATTACAAAGTCCTTTCTTTTATTTCAAGTTGATATTCTAAGACAATCCCAAATTGAGATAATTACATCAATAGAAAGCTTTTAACCCCCAGAATAACACTAAATGGTGTTCATATTGGTTTGTATGGGTCCTATTGGTTTCTATTGGTTTCAAAAACAAGTTTAGAATGGTGAATTTATGCTAGTAAACTCTACCAAACTTTATAAGTCTGAAACCCGGAAGTGCATTTAGAGTCGGGCCTCTATCCGTAACGTCACGAACGGGACTCATGGGCTCAGTGAGAGTGAATAGCAGTGATATCCCTACGTAAATGCTATCCTGTCAGAGCTTTGATTTTTTTTGTTTTAATGAGTATATTTGATGGATTTTCTGTTTTCATTTAAATGAAGAATAACAAAGAAACATTTTCCAGTCGCTGATCTCTTTTTATATCCTCATATTTACCTATTTGGTAAAGATTTAAGACGAATTTACCGTTAAATTATGCACGTACGTATCCGGATGCATTATCTTGTCATGAGATAAGGTACAGGAGCAGTTTTGTAAAACGAATAGGCCTAGAATTATGATAGTACTTATCATAGATGTGTGTGACTGCCTCAAAAAAGGATACAGTACCAGTTAAACATTTTATGTTGTAAAATATCAAACTTAATTGAACGAGATCATGCAAACGTCTAGTGATCGAATGATATTCATCCGCGAGTGATGCGACTGTTGCACGAACGTTCTTGAAGCGAGCAGCATCGGGAGGTATAAGACCAGGCCGCTGCTCTAGTTAGGCGCGGCTTGCTTGTGATGGAACGTACGTGTGCGCTAGTTATGTTTATCGGCAATTGCAAGAGAATGAAAGCGACGTAATGCTAGGAGTCCACTGGGCCAGCGCCAGTTGGTGCCAGTTCGCGCCAAAGATTATGTGATTGGCGCGTAGTGGCTCGCTGTGGCGCCGAATTAATGTCCACTCGGCATGTGTCGCCAAGTGGAATAAACTGGGTGCCATATGGCGTGCGCCAAATGCCACCCGGCTTGCTCCAAAATGTTGCGCCAGTTTGCGCCAGTTCGCGCCATTACACGGCCATTTGATTCCAAAATTCACCCTGTTGGCGCCATTCGCGCCAATAGACGGCTACTCTGCGCCACTTGGTGATTAGTTTGTGCCAAAGGTCGCCAAATTGGTTTGAACTTGCCGCCGCTTGGCGCTACTTGCCGACTATATAAATACCGGCCATCGGCTACCTGGTTCAGACCCTCCTCAGCTGCTGTATGAACAACATCTCTACAATATATTTACAATTTTGATATCTCTGAGGCTTTTGATAATGTTGGAGTGATGATGCTGCTCCATCAGAAGATGATGAGAGATGCTGAGGTGGCCACTGCCTATTTGGCCATGTGGCGCGAAATCTCATTGGCGCAACTTGGCGCGCGCCCTTATATTCCAGTGGATTCCAATAGGCGGATTGTTTGCGCCAAAGGGCGAAATGTTCGCGCCATTTGGTGCCACTTGGCGGACACTTGGCGCTGATTGCTCGATGCAAGTGGCGCGACGAAAATTTCAAACATTTTGAAATTTTCTTGCCGCCACATTCAAATTTGGTGCCGTTACGGGCCACCACGAGCCAGTTGGGAGGCAGTTTGAGCCACGACACGCCACTAGGCACCCTATTGGCGACACTAGGCGCCACTGTAAATTGCATTGGCGCAAACTGGCACCAACTGGCGCTGGCCCAGTGGACTCCTAGCATTAGAAAAACAACTTAAGACTTGCCCCTGACTACCGGTGTCAGAATTGGTAGATCGCACAATGCACAGCATGGAACAAGATGAAGGATCTTCAGGGCCAAGGAAAGCGAACGACATGGGAAAAAGGAAAAAGAAACCATCGGTAGTTCGCTGTATGGTAATGAACTGTGCATGGGTCCACTTACCAGACAGCTACTGTTCACTCCGTGGACCGTGCCTGGGCCGATTTCAACACCAAAACAAAAATTACATGGTAAAAATATCGACTAATAGCACATCGTTGGCATGTATTATGTCATAATTTGTAAAAGGGGAATTGATTTAATACTGTGAAATATTAGGGGAAGGTAAAGAATTGTACATAAAATTATGATTTATTAGACTTTCAGCCTTTGAAACAAAATAAGCAGAAAATCGTATCTCTCTGCACATGCTTTCCATGGAACATCCGGGTAACTACGTGAATATACTCTTTCCCGGACGTGATGTCATATATAGTAGACCAGCGCCGTGACTGATTTTCTATGCAAAGAGAGGCGGATATTTTCGACATTTCAATTGAGGATTTCGAGTAGCCAGATTTTTTGTGTGATAAACTAAGTAATTGAAAAACTTATAAATAACATAATGCTTGCCATAGGTACCAAATTGAGGGATATTTATTTGCTTAGAATATCTGCTTTAATTCCTTTTATTTAAAGGTCCCCTCTAATCAAAACGGGCTTAAAATTGAAAAAAGAGACATGTAGATAAAAGATACATGTAGAACAAAATTTGACGGAGATTCAGAATATGACAATGATTTTTCTTAGAAATCATCAATAATTCTGGAATCTAGCTTTCAAAATGACTTCTCAGAACGCTAAAAAAAAGCCCAGTTTCGGAGCTGTATTGCGCAATAGCATAAGACGTCACTGCAGGAGACAACATTGGCATTATACACAACGTATTGCACCTGAATGGAGATACCCTACTATAATTTCTGTAACATACCATTAATCAACTAAATCTTCAACAATTGTTCAAATAATGGTCATGATTTAAAGATCGTTTCCTTTCTAACCTGTTTCGTGTCAATTTTCTAAAAGCGAATACATTAGTATACATGCACTTTCTCACAGGTTTCACGGCAAACCGCTGCACAATACAAGTGCATAACGACGATGGGGTGCGGGCACACGCGCGTGCCTGAAGTAAGCGACGTTAATCCCAAGACGAAAATCTAATTGAAACCAATTTAATTTTCAATTGGTTTCAATTGGTTCCAATTGGTTTTAATTGGTCTCAATAGGTTTTAACAGGTTTCAATGGGAGTTTAATAGGACTTCAGATGGATTCAATGGGTACAGATTTGCCCTATTGGAACAATTGGACCCATTGGTCCCATTGGCCTAGGCCCCATTATACTTTAATGGGACCCCAATTGGTTTCAATTGGACCAATTGGCCTTTAAGTTGGACTTCAATTCGTCCAATTGAAACCAATTGAAAACCTTTTAAAGTCTAATGGGGCCGATTGGTCCAATTGAAATCCCATTAAAGTCTAATAGGGCTAATTGAAACCAATTGAAACCAATAGAAACCAATAGGACCC
Organism: Strongylocentrotus droebachiensis; assembly: GCA_035222895.1. Classification (NCBI taxonomy): domain Eukaryota; kingdom Metazoa; phylum Echinodermata; class Echinoidea; order Camarodonta; family Strongylocentrotidae; genus Strongylocentrotus; species Strongylocentrotus droebachiensis. The sequence goes on from JAVYIG010006448.1 coordinate 18,413, forward strand.
ATATAAACCAATATGACCAATGCTAAATAGAAACCAATTGGACCAATATAAACTAATAGGACCAATATAAACTAATAAGACCAATATAAACCAATAGGACCGATAGGACCAATAGAAACCGATAAGACCAATAGAACCCAATGGGACTAATAGAAACCGATAAAAACCAATAGGACCAATAAAAACCAACAGAAACCAACAGATCTATGTATCTCATGCATATTCATTAACACTTTACACGTGTCACAGAAAAATACATTTATCATGATTTGTTAAGCAAATTATGACAATGCACATCAATTTTGTGATTTCTATTTTCCCTCGGCAATTATTAACCAATAGTTTTAGCAATAGATATATTGATTATAAAGATTACTATCCAAGAAACAGTATGCATATTTAGTATATATATGTGTACGAGCCTGTGTCACTTTGAATGTTACTCTTCAATTCACTTCAAATGATCTATGTAATGGAGTTAATACAATTGAGATTAGAATATACCTAATTGGTGGACAGTTGCCAATATCGATTATGAAGTATCAGTCTATCACTTGTTCTTCTACCTGGATCGATTTACCAATTTAATCCCCATTGAATGCCCCCATTGAATCCCAATTCAATAACAATTGGCAATTTGGAGTACATGGAAAGTGAAACAATGGGTTCCTATTGGAACAAATTGGCAATTGGTCCCCATTGAAACCAATTGGGCAATTGGTCCCCATTAAAACCAATTGACAGTTGGTTTCAATGGGGACCAATTGCCAATTGGTTTCAATAGGGACCAATTGCCAATTGGTTTCAATAGGTACCCATTGTTTCACTTTCCATGTACTCCAAATTGCCAATTGGTATTCAATTGGGATTCAATGGGGGCATTCAATGGGGATTCAATAGGATTTTCGTCTTGGGATATCAGATCCTCATCAAATTCATGCAAGTAATTCACATTATGAATTGATGATGATCATCCCAATCCTTTATTGGTGGCCTGATATATCGGCAGATTCCAGCCGTAAAATTGATAACCAAACTAAGCCACAAGCGCAAAAGCACGAATGCCAAAAAAATTGATAACAATAAACACCGTAGACTCTTTGCCCCCATTCGTTTGATAGTTTGTGTTCTAGAGGAAACTGACGCCAGGCTGACATGAACACACACGCAAAATAATGAAAGGACTGTGGTATGAGTCTAATAAAAAAATCGTCTGCTTGCGACTTTTCGGTGAAAAGGAGGGTGGTTTAGGCAATAAAATGACTTTAAAAAGGCTAGTATGATAATAATTGAAGAAAACCAAGAGACATTGATCCAAAAAATAATATGCACTTGATAATTCCAGAACGTTTCTGATCATTTCGTCATTACTAGTTATGAATTACAATGAGATTGTAAGATCCTTATTTGTATGACAAATACAAGGACATTCCCGCAATGGCGTCAGATGCGTCAAAAAGCCACGTGACCGTATTAACCCTTTTTCGAGGGGTGTAGCCCAGCAAGCGTGACATCTCTGACAAATGGATGGTTACTATCAGTTAGAAAGATCTTTGGTTGAAATTTGACCATGCGTTTTCAAGAAGAAGATGACAATGTAAAAGGTTTAGGGAGGGCAGACTGGGACGGACGGCCATATCTCACCTCGGGCCTCCGGCTCAGATGACTTAAAAATATAATGATTATGCTAGTATTTGGGTCAAAAAAAGGTCGAGAAGGACCAACAGAAGTGAGCATTTTAATTTGTTTTTTGAGGCTTGAAAGATGAACTCTGTGATTCATGGCCTTTGACAATTTTACTTCTGACATTTTTACCTCTGACATTTTTACTTCTAACATTTTTTTTTACCTCTGACATTTTTACACTGAGCCGGCCTTATACATGTTTCACGCGCGCCGTGGTACACCAGAAGAATGCAATTCTTGTAGGTGGCTCAAAATTACATCCCGGCATTCTGTGTCCAAAATTTTTTCAAACTTCATAAAAGAGAGATAAAAACTATTTTCAAACAATTAATATGTTTCCTTTGTTAGCCCTATCTCTTTTATCTCATTTTCATAAGGTGCTGCAATCTTAAGCGTGTGAAAGACATGAAATTTCAAGATCTTGCACATCTATTTCAAAGGCATCGTTTAACAATGTTAAATCTGAGATGTACGGCCTTACATGTTATTAGTGTCCGTGGTATGGTGTAATATTGAAGCCTTTAAACAAAATTGCGCTTCAATGATCAAGAAGTGCCTCCAAAAAAACAAATCCTTGAGTAACCGTTTTTAGAATACTCGTTTTCCTCCAATAGACTGTAGTGTTATGAAAACCGTTAGGAAAACGCAAAATCTGATTTCGATTTCCAATTATAATTATCTTGATAATCAGACAGGAAGTGTACAGCATTGGGATTATACATTATTGTAATGTGTGCATTATGATACAATTTTGTTTAGTGATCAAGTACTATGATCAATTAAGATCATTCGGAATTACCAAAGTAATCTGGCCTATATTATATTTGATGATTATGATTTCTTCAACCCTTGGTTAATTCATTCTCCAGTGACAGGTTCAATATTCTTCTTGTATTTTCATACAGGTTCTTGTTTAGGTTTTCACCCATGCTTATCTTTTTGACAGGAGGAATAAAGGGTAATGGAACCTCATACCATTTATCTTCTGCTTCGGTTTTTTCCTGTCTTACACACACACAAAAGGAGTTATAAATGTTAAGCCCCAATCACACCAAACTAGTTCTCACTACGTTCTGGAACCGTCCTAGAAAATCGTAAAAGGTCGTGAAGGTCGGGGTAGAATGTGTACATAATGTCTTAAATACGATCCTAGTTCGTTCATAAACATTCCTCATTACGTCCATCTCGTCTTTACCCCGTTCATAGTCAGTTTATATCAATTTCAGATCGAGTGAACTTGCAATTTCCAGGCAGTCCAAGCCCGTCCGTAATCAGTTTAAACCCGTTCTACTAGTTCTCCCTCGTTCCCGATTCGTTTAAACCCATCCTAACTAGTTCGCAAACTATTATTACTCGTTCAAAGGCAGTTCAACTCGTCCTCGGGTCGTTCTTGGTGCGTTCGAACGCGCTCACAGAGCGTGTGCAATCCCGCTCCGTCTCGAGGGATAAACAAAACTAGCGCGTTCTTGCCATTCCTCATTCCCGTTCAACGTCAACGATTCAAGCTGTGCAGATCAAGACTTTCAAATGAAACCCCCATCACACCAAACTAGTTCCGACTACGTTTTTGAAAATGTTGCCAAACGGGCTCAAACTGTGTGCGCACGAAGTGAACGTATAGTAGCAACTGTTAACGATCTGTTTAAAAACTTCATGGACGGGCTCGGACTGTCTTTGACGTGAAGGGTGCTCTAGAACTTTGAGCCTGATCAAAATTGCTCCCGTCCTGCAATTAGACGGAGTGACAACGTTCTTAAAACAAGATGGACCTACTACGAACGTGGTCGAGCATAAAGTATAATTGAATGTCTTGATCTGCGCAGCTTGAAGACTGTTCAACGGGAATGATATTAATGGCAAGAACGCGCTGGGTGTGTATAGCCCTCGAGCCAGGACGGGATTGCACACGGAATATAGGAGCGCGTTCGAACTCACTAAGAACAAGATGAGGACAAGTTGAACTGTCTCAGAACGGGGTGGTCGGGTAATAAACTAGTTTGAAGAATTTGCAAACTAGTTAGAATGGTTAGGAGGTATTGGGAACGATGTAGAACTAGTTAAAAACGGGTTCAAACTGATTACGGACGGGCTTGGACTGCTTGGAAATGGCAAATTTATCCGATCTAAACTTGATATGAACTGATTATGGATGGCGTACATACGAGATGGACGTATTGAGGATAGTTTATGAACGAACTAAGATCGTATTATAGACATGCAGTATTTACACATTCCACCCGACCACAACCCGTTTTACGATTTTCTAGGAAAGTTCCACAACTTAGTTAGAGTTAGTTTGGTGTGATTGGGCTCATACTACTGCTAATTAATGCTCGACCGCGTCACGTTGTAACACGTCTCTAGTAGGATCAAAGTACGGCATTTCCGTTCATAGTACGGCAATGAGTCCATTTGTAGTACGTCTCGTTTTAAGTAATTCGTCTCATTACAGGACAAGGACAAATTTGAATAGGATTTAAGTTCTAGAGCACCCTCCCAACCTAGTCAGTCCGAAACCGTCCATGAAGTTCTTAAACAGATCGTCAATAGGGACTTTTAGATTTGCACGTTGACAGCTTTGACTGCAACGTGTGATGTCATTTTAAGGCATTGCGCATGCGTCGCGTCGTCTCAGTCGGCGATCGAGAGGGTGTCAACCTTGATTTTCCTAAATCTAGTACGGTACTAGTATATGCCGCGTGCGCATAAAATAAACAGTTCCTCAGGTAGACAAAGGAACATCCCTTCCCTGATATTATGTACAAATGTGTAGAACAGGTGTCACATGCATATTCACCTGTTCTACACATTTTTACATAATAGCAGTGAAGGGATGTTCTACCACAGCAATAGGCCATTTTCGTAATATAACCAAATTTAATGCATAGGTCTTTGTGAAGTGCCTCAATACAAACTATTTCATTCACCTGATAAGAATAATAGTATTTCAATAGACAGAATCCTAACTGCATACATTAGTTGGTGCCAGATTGGACAAAAATTATACCTACCTAGCAACACTTAATATATGCAGTTGCATTCTGACTATTGAAATACTTCTATTCCTATCAGGTGAATGAAATAATTTGTATTGAGGCACTTCACAAAGACCTATGCATTAAATTTGGTTACATTACGGAAATGGTCTATTGTTGAGGGTAGAATGATGAACTGTATATTTTGTCCTCTTTCTTTGTCCGTCATATTCATAGCGTTACTTCCTGCATGCATGTATATCGTCGAGTGCAATCTAAAAGATTTCTAATTGTAGTCAACATGGGCAGTTGAGTACGTTGACACGCATGGTCAGTCGGCGTTCGTCGTGTTCTCGTCCACTCAATCTAAAAGTCCCTACTAGTTCCTACTACGTTCAACTCCGTTCGCACACAGTTTGAGCCCGTTTGGCAGCAGTTTCAAGAAACTAGTAAAAACTATTTTTTATTTTTTTTATTTTTTTTATTTTTTATTTATGTGTTTTTTAAGAAATCAAATCATAACATATACAAACTTTCCAAAAAAATACAAATGCTGTGTTACAAAAGAAATTAATGACAAATTAAGATATTTACAAACGATTGAGATGATCTGGGGGAAAAAAAAGAAAAAAAAAGGCAGAGTACACGTAATAGAAATAATCAGAATTATAACAATTACAAGTACAAAAGCAAGAACCTCGAGATAGCATTGAGTAAAAACTAGTTTGGTGAGATAGGGGCTGAATACGAAGCATCCGGTATTTTATTATCCTAGTAACTGAAAGAAATTTTAGACAATAGGGGTAGCATGGGACCATTTCGGCTTTTGACATATTTGCCGTACGCTCGTTCTGTATTATTTTAATAACATTTTTTAACCTAAAGTTGTCATATGAGGCATTTATGAAGGGATTTTTTTAAAACATTCTACATCAAAATATTTTGGAAAAAATGTCTGACTTTGAGGTAGACCTACTTGGTTTTTTTTAAAGAGAAATTTTACAATACAATTAGACGCTAAAATAATAAGACTAGGCATAACAAGTTTGTTCTTTTCTCGTATTTCATTTTTACTTAGTGGTGTTGAGATTTTAAGACAAATGTCGTTTGATTAACATTGGATAAATACGAACATTTAAAAACGGTCCACTTACTGTACTTTGAAAATAGAACATGATTAAATCATTTATTTACCACAAATAAAACAATAATGCCAATTGTATATATAGAAGATACCTACCTTCATCTACATGTTGCTCGTCGATACTCGAAATTCTAAAACGAAAAATCACAATTTATAGTAAGATTTGAGCAATATTCATGCACGTGTTAACAGTAAACCCCCCCCCCCCCCCCCTCTCTTCGTTAATAATGGCCCATTATCCTGTAGAGATAAGGAGCATTAATCAGAAGTTTGATTGGAAAGGTTTGTTATTTTATTTCTTATGGTACACGTTTTCAGGAAATTGTCAGTAACCCGATGGAAGGAATTAAGCCGCTTTGGCAAGATTAAACCGAGTACTGTCTTTTGTCTTGCACAAATGGTCATCATATTGTTAAGCGTAACGAAGACCAACTGCTGTGAAAATACATGGATTTCTGGAAATGGATGATGCATTTCGTCAAATTCTTTAAAATCTTATTCTATTCTTCCGTTAAGATAGGAATAAAATCCCCAGAATAAATTTATCTAAACAAATCTGAAGGTTCTAGGATACCTACCCCTGGACATCCACCCTGCGGACAGCTCCCCCCAGACAACTAACCCTAAGACAACTACCCCCTAGGACAACTACCCCCGGACAACTACCCCGGACAACTATCCCCTAGGAAAACTACCTCATGGACAAGTACCCCCCGGACAACTATCCCCCAGACAACTACCCCTACAACAACCATCCTCTAGGACAACTACCTCAGGACAGCTATCCTAAGGGGTTGTTGTCCGGGGGATAGTTGTCCCGGGGGAGTCGTCCTAGAGGGTGTTTGCCCTAGGGGGTAGTTGTCCTAGGGGTCGTTGACTGGGGGTGCATATCCGGGGATGGATGTCCATGGGGTAGGTGTCTGGATACGAAATCTGAATACTAGCAAAAATGTACTCGGATGATGGCATCGTCAAACCATTGAATGAAAATACTGTACCAAGCCGCAAACAATCATGACGATTCTTGTGTGCACATTTTGATCTTTGCATCTAGGAACGATATCGATATAATGTTATTATTTAAGTTGGATTATTCCATCAATTCATTTTTTATTAACTCATAGCATGCCATGAGGCTGCATGCACGCTACCGTATAGTGCCTTGTACAGAAGTGCGAGAGATCCATTGCTTCAGTACCTTGTGCGTGCAAGCACGCATTCGTAATAGCAGTGATTGTTCATGCTCATGGGACTGTGCTGTGTGTTTTGCACTCGGCATTCATAGAACCATCGCGTTAATCAGATTATCTTAAAATAAACTTGACACGGAGGGATTTGGGGCTTGGCACAATGGGGATTAGCCATGTGGCATGATAATAGTTAAAATAACAATAGATTAGGTAATAGTTCTAACCTGGCTTTAGAAATAGAAACTTCTTCAGTTGCTGCTGTATGTAAGTCCTGGAATTCCGGGCATTCTGTGTTTTTTCAATATTTATAAAAAATAGAGATCGTTTAAACAAGTAATTTGTTTCCTTCGTTTCCCCTATTTTCATGACGGGTTGCTGTCCAAAGTATGTGAGAGACATGTAGTTTCAATATTTCGCATATATTTTAAACTAAAGAAAACAAAGCATTACCTTTATCAATAATTATGTGTCCTTTTTTTATATTTCATATTCAACATAAAATATCTTGTTTCTTTGGAATCGTGACTTTTAAGATAAATTAGAAACTTAAAGAAAACATGTAAATGTTAGAACATCTTCCAAAAACTCATTAAAACTTGTATGGGGAAGAAAGAGCCTGCCAACTTAAAGAGTCACGAAACCCCTGTCTCGGGATGATACTTCTCTACCATTGATCAATTTCTGGTTATGCCACCTAGGGTATGCACAGCCCGGTATAAGGATAGAGATCAAATGATTGTTCAAATGAATTTTCGATACTTAACAGAACACATGCAGTAACTGTCTGATCTGTTGCTTGATCCAATCCAAGGTCAAAACAAACTAGTTCTGGCAAATTGTTCACGTACGTATATTGTTTTAATTTGTTTTAACGTCATCAGACTTTGAACACCCTCACCGAAAATTTAATTAGAGTAATTGTGCAGATATGACATTTAAACTTTGGAGATATTCAAAGTGTGTAAAAGTACAAATAAACATTAGAGTGATCAAAACATAATTTACATATTAATCGACGTTGAATGCCAAATTGGATATAAATAAATTGTAAAACGAAGTATCAACTTACTAGGTAACACTTCCTCTGTCCTTCTTGCGAGCCCTTCGAGTATCTTCTCTTGCTCACATCTCGTAAAGTACAGACACTTTGATACAAAAAGATATACAAAGAATGATATACAGTGCGTCCCAGAAAAAACGAAACGACAAAGCAGACGAAAGACGTGATGCATAGTTGATCGTCAGATCGTCAACGAAACAGAGTTAAGTCTTTTGCCAACTCTGTTTTTTGCTACAGCAGGCAGCAAGTGAAAACTAATTCGTTTAATCATATAGAGGCGTTGTGGTCGAGTGGATACGTCGCCGGACTGTCGATCAAAAGGTCCGTGGTTCGAGTCCCGTCGCCGCACTAATGTCCTTTGGCAAGACATTGATCTTCATTTGCCACACTCCATCCAGGTAAAGTAAATGGGTACCTGGTAGGAATTTATTCCTTGAAACGCAGCGCGCGTAACAGCTGCACTACTAAAGCCAGGGTAATTATGCTGCATTATTGTAGAGCGCTAGACTTCTGATAAAGTAAGTGTTAGGCGCTATATTTAAGCAAGGATAGTTATTATTATCAAAAAATGTTATGTGCCTACATGCTTGTTGTTTGTTGTCTCTACAGTATACCACATGGTAGCAAATTCAAGTATGTCCAGCATTTGTATCCAGCGGGATCAAAATCATCAATAACATAATATGTGTGCATTATTTGGTGTACATTGATTTTGGATGCTTACCGCTTACCTCACCTGGGTCGAGTGTGGCTAACGTAGATTAAAGTCTTGCCAAAGGACATTAGTGCCGCGGCGGAACTCGAACCGCGAACCTTGTGATTCACATTCCGGTGACATGTCCACTCGACCACAACACCTCTACTCTACTTTTCTATTACTTTACTATTACTTTACTGTAATCCTCAATTATTATTTAAACCATTTTAATGAATATTCTAATCTCTAAAACTTAATTTGAGTCTCGATAACTACAGCTTTACTATAAATCCCTTCCAAGCAACACTACACGTGGCCACTGTTTGCGTTGTCAGCGCGCAGTTGACACGAAGACTGGGCGGCTCGAGAAAAACACAAGGCATAAGATGACATTTAACCTAAATAACTTGTAACGAAATGCAATCAAGGCTATACCATCTAACAGATGATACCTGAATTAAATGACTAGATATTTGTTGGATCGCAAGGAATATTTGCGCTCTCGATCATTTTGTCCCATAGCGCAAAAATACACGAATTTGACCATGAATGTGGTCATATCTTAATGATTGAAAGTTAAAATGGCAAATTACAATCCTCGCAATCGATATCATGTCACGAGCTATAGGCGCATATAGTATACTGCTTTCCTAAATATTGAATGTCGTAGAGTATTAGGCCTACATGTGATTTAATATATTTCCTTACCTGAACATCTGATTGTCTATCGTACTTGAAAGACTCATAATCAATGGACCTGTATTTTTTTTTAAAGAGATATGAGTGCGAAAAAAAGAAGAAACCTTGGGTTTTAATTGATTAACATTCAAGCCGTAAAATTTATATTTATTCCTGTCTGTTAGAAGCGCTTAATGCAATAGGTCCTAGTAGCTCATAGTTACATGTATGTTAGAAATGTCAATAAGATTTTGAGTATAGGCTATATGCCATCTAAAATGACAAGCCTTTCAAGCCTTATATAGTTCGAATTTGAAGATTAGGGCTATAGGAAAATGATATAACAATGACATCCCTCCTTCGATAAGAAATAGAGCTGATTGGAGCTTGTGAGTTAATGGGCATCCATGGGAACCTCATTACATTGACTCTTCTGTTGCGCGTTATACACCGGTAAATGTCTTTATTTTGTTCTTCTTCTTCTTCACTCCATCAATGCCATTGAATCCATTCCAATGTTTGTTGCTAGCAGTTTATATTTCACACACGTTACTAATATTTAATTCATGTTTTCTAATGACATATTTACTTAATAACATTTAATTAAAAAAGGAAACACAAAACCGTCAGTTTGGAGCTAGAAGGGTGTTATTAAAAACATATACTTTAACACACAGGCAAAGCCTCTTTGGCTCTGATAAACCATTTCTTGTGCATTTAAGATGTTCTGTTTATTTTGGTTCATTTTTATTATATTCAAACTCACTCTAAATGCTGACTATCCAATGCTTTCAAATATGTTGACGACTCCACAAGTTCAACAAGGTCTTCTTCGGCCAAGGACTTCATCCCGGACAGGCCAATCCACTGCAGGTTCGTGATTTGTTCTTTGATCAGAGAATCCAGTCCTCTCATCGTCTCTCCCGATATACAGTTCTTCCCTGATGGGAGCGATGGTGGTGCTATAAGTTTGATGTGTGTGAGCTGCTGTCCTCCAGTCAGACGAAGACAAGCCGTGATCTCAGGTATGTCTCTCTCTGCATCATCGATAATGATATCGATATCTCTCAAGCCAGGGAGCGATGAGAGCAGACCTTCATAGCTTTGTGACGTCACTCTCTCGGCTGATAGCTTGGTGACGGATGGAAGCTCCGGAGGAGATGGAGTGAAACAGAGAGAGGAGTCTGAGATGCCGAGCTGTTTCAGTGAGGTGAAGGATCTGAGGCAGGACCACAACTTCTCGGTCATCGCAGTAGATAGCTGGCACTGCTGTATCTCGAACCTAGTTTTCTACAATCAAATGCAAACATACATATTGGCATTAAATGTCGGGAGATATAATTCAACGTGAGTGGAGTTGAAAATACAAGTCTTAAATGCACCGCCTAACTTCATAATCTGATAATTTATTGGATGCTTTCATAAAAACTAATACTGCTACTTATTCTGAAATGTCCTTAATTTAAGGATGAGGATACCCCTTATTCGAATATTTCAAAACAAAATACATGCACCCGTATAACAAAAGTCTACTCACCTCGACGGCGTCTCTGTCGTTTAGAGAACCATCTCCACTCCTACAATTGATATTTGTTTAAAGAACGAGGGTTAGAATTATAAGATTTAACCAATGCTTCGGAAATTATTTTACATTAAAAAAGAATATAAATGAATTGTACATCCCTTTCCAACAGAGATAATACAGATAATGAAAACAAAAACGAAATAGCAATAACACTATTGACAATATTCATCGAATTAAACTGAAAATGATAGCAATTATAATACAAATATTAATAGTAATACATTCTAATATATAGTTTGCGTTCATGTTGTCTTAAAAAGTGACTGATATAATCTGTACATTAGTTGACATCTAGATCTACATCTACGTACCCCGAATTCAAGGACGTTAGTTGTGTAGTTTTGACGAACAGGTGGACCAAGGCTGCTTCATCTCTGCCCTTCATCCCGGAAACATGCAGCCGCTGTTGGTTTCTGGTTTGGTCTCCATAAAGAAGACTAAGCTCTCCAATTGTCTCTCCTAATTCAATCTTCCTGTCTGCGGTGAGTGCTGGCCAGGCAAGTAATCTGATATGAACTAATAAATGTTCATCTTTAGGCCTGGAGGCGGTGGCGATCTGAAAAGTGTTGCTCGTCTCTAGCTGTGCAACAGTGATAGAGACATCAATCTCTCTCACACCAGGTACCGATGAAAGCACTCCTTCGTAGCTTTGTGACGTCACTCTCTCGGCCGATAGCTTGGTGACGGATGGAAGCTCCGGAGGATATGGAGGGAAACAGAGAGAGGAGTCTGAGATGCTGAGCTGGTTCAGTGAGGTGAAGGATCTGAGGCAGGACCACAACTTCACGGTCATCTCAGTAGATAGCTGGCACTGCTGTATCTCAAACCTAGTATTCTACAATCAAATGTAAACATACATATTAACACTTTTAGGGAATTGATCACCTAAATAAAAGAAATAGAAAATGATGTCTTTCCTACCTTGTCTCGTAGATACACCTGTTAAATACCGACACTTGGGACATTTATCTCACAAGTAGTAGTTCAAATTTTGCACAGCACCCGTAGAAAGAATATGTAAGACTATATGTACAAAGAAATGTCGCTTCTTTGCGGATTAAGTAAGGAAGAAGAAACTTGTAATCTCTATAATGTAATAAGGCCTCGGAACCGAGTAGAGAAACAAGCGAAGAAATAGGACATGAATTAAGATGAAGCTAAATTAGCTTTGGTGTAGACTTTAGACTCTCTCCAGAAGATGTGTGCTCTATAAGAACAGCTCAGGAGAAGTGATGAAAATAGGTGTGGCAAGCAATATGCCTGTATAAGCTATACCAGTACATTAGGTGGTTGCACATCCCAACACATAGTGTGTGAAATGTGCATGCCAGAGAAAGTATGTGTGGCACTCAAGTAATGTAACAGGTGTCAGTAAAGAAATGAGTTCTTCAATGCAAAGTTCTTATAAGGTCAAGTCACTACATACTTAATGTGGAGAGATATAATTTGGTATGAGTGAAGTTAAAAATACAAGGCTTAAATGCGCAGCATAAATTCATAATATGATAATTTATTAGATTCTTTCATATAAACTAACAATGCTACTTATTCTGCAATTTCTTTAAATTAAGGCAGAGGATACCTCATTTTCAAATATTTTAAAGCGAAGCACCCGTATAACAAAAGTCTACTCACCTCGACGACGTCTCTATCGTTTAGAGAACCATCTCCACTCCTACAATTGATATTTTTTAAAGAACGAGGGTAAAAATGTGTTATTCAACCAATGATTAAGACATTATTTTACATTGATAAAGAATTGATAACAATACTAAGAGTAACACTGTAGAGGTGTCGTAGACGAGTGAATATGTCACCGGACTGGGGATCACAAGGTCCGCGGTTCAAGTCCCACTGCGGCACTAATGTCCTTTGGCAAGGTATTGTTCTACATATTGCCACTCTCCACCGAGGTGTTAAATGGGTACCCGGTAGGATGTGAAAGCTTATGGGCTTAGATTATCAAGTGTGCGCATGTAAAACTGGCGCCTGGCTGGAATGCTCCCCAGGGAGTGGAGAATGTGCATACATTGTGTGCGGGTAAGCCTAATTCCGATGACCGGGGTAATAATATGATTGTAGGGCCCTCAGGGAGAACAGTATGAATACTGATGAGGCTACCCTGGGTAAACAATACATATTATTATTATTATTATTATTATTATTATTATTGACAATAATCATCTAATAAAAGTGAAAGTGATAACAATGATAATATGAACATTTACAGTAAAACATTTAAATATATAGTTTGTGTTCATGTTGTCGTAAAAAGCGACTAATAAACAAAAACATATCTGTACATGAATTAAGATCTACATCTACATCTACATACCCCGAATTCAAGAACGTTAGTTGCGTAGTTTTAACAAACAGGTCGACCAAGGCATCTTCGTCTCTGCCCTTCATCCCGGAAACATGCAGCCGCTGTTGGTTTCTGGTTTGGTCTCCAAATAAAAGACTAAGCTCTCCAATTGTCTCTCCTGATTCAATCTTCCTGTCTGCGGTGATTGCTGGCCAGGCAAGTAATCTGATATGAACTAATAACTGTTCATCCATAGGCCTGGAGGCGGTGGCGACCTGAAAGGTGTTGCTCGTCTCTAGCTGTGCAACATTGATAGAAACATTGATCTCTCTCACACCAGGTACCGATGAGAGCACTCCTTCGTAGTTTTGTGATGTCATTCTCTCGGCCGATAGCTTTGTGACGGATGAAAGCTCAGGAGGAGATGGAGGGAAACCGAGAGAGGAGTCTAAGATGCTGAGCTGGTTCAGTGAGGTGAAGGATCTGAGGCAGGACCACAACTTCTCGGTCATCTCAGTAGATAACTGGCACTGCTGTATCTCGAACCTAGTTTTCTACAATCAAATGCAAACATACATATTGACATTTAATGTGGGGAGATGCAATTCGACATGAGTGAAGTTGAAAATACATATCTTAAATGCGCTGCCTAACTTCATAATCTGATAATTTATTGAATTCTTTCATAAAAGCTAATAATGCTACTTATTCTAAAATTTCCTCAATTTAAGGATGAGGATACCCCTTATTCGAATATTTCAAAGCGAAATACATGCACCCGTATAACAAAAGTCTACTCACCTCGACGGCGTCTTTGTCGTTTAGAGAACCATCTCCACTCCTACAAATAATATTTGTTTAACGAACAAGACTTAGAATTATAAGATTCAACCAATGCTTCGGACATTTTTTTAGATTAATAAAGAATATAGATGAATTGTACATCCCTTCCCCACAGAGATAATACAGATAATGAAAACAAAAACAAAATAGCAATAACACTATTGACAGTATTCATCGAATTAAACTGATAATGATAGCAATTATAATACGAACATTAATAGTAATACATTCTAATATAATTTCGTGATCGTGTTGTCTTAAAGGGCGACTGATATAAACAAAAATATCTGTACATAAAATAAGATCTAGATCTGTAACATCTACGTACCCCGAATTCAAGGACGTTAGTTGTGTAGTTTTGACAAACAGGTCAACCAAGGCTGCCTCATCTCTGCCCTTCATCCCGGAAACATGCAGCCGCTGTTGGTTTCTGGTTTGGTCTCCATAAAGAAGACTAAGCTCTCCAATTGTCTCTCCTGATTCAATCTTCCTGTTTGCGGTGAGTGTTGGCCATGCAAGGAATCTGATATCAACTAATGACTGTTCATCCTTATGCCTGGTCTGACCTATAGGCTTGGAGGCGGTTGCGATCTGAAAAGTGTTGCTCGTCTCTAGCTGTGCAACATTGATAGAGACATCGATCTCTCTCACACCAGGTACCGATGAGAGCACTCCTACGTAGCTTTGTGACGTCACTCTCTCGGCTGATAGCTTGGTGACGGATGGAAGCTCCGGAGGAGATGGAGGGAAACAGAGAGAGGAGTCTGAGATGCTGAGCTGGTTCAGTGAGGTGAAGGATCTGAGGCAGGACCACAACTTTTCGGTCATCTCAGTGGATAGCTGGCACTGCTGTATCTCAAACCGAGTAGTCTACAATCAAATGTAAACATACATATTGACACTTAATGTGGGGAGATATAATTTGGTATGAGTAAGGTTGAAATTCACAATCTGATAATTTATTGGATTTTTTCATGAAAACTAACAACGCTACTTATTCTGCAATTTCCTTAATTTAAGGATGAGGATACCCCTTTCTCGAGTATTTCAAGGCGAAATGCATGCACCCATATAACAAAAGTTTCCTCACCTCGGCGGCGTCTCTGTCGTTCAGAGGACCATCTCCACTCCTACAAATAATATTTTTTGTAAAGAACGAGGGTAAGAATTATCTGATTCAACCAATGCTTCGGAATTGATTTTACATTCATAAAGAATATAAATGAAATGTACATCCCTTCTCCACAGAGGTAATAAAGATAATAGTGAAAACAAAATTACTAACAATAATACTATTGACAATAACCATCTATTAAAAGTGACAATGATAGCAATGATAATACGAACATTAATAGTAATATATTCTAATATAAAAATTGTGTTTGTGTGTCTTAAAAAAGCGACTGATATAAACATGCAATTCTGTACATGTATTAAGATCTAGATCTACATCTACGTACCCCGAATTCAAGGACGTTAAATGTGAAGTTTTGACAAACAGGTCGACCAAGGCTGCTTCGTCTCTGCCCTTCATCCCGGAAACATGCATCCGCTGTTGGTTTCTGGTTTGGTCTCCAAATAGAAGACTAAGCTCTCCAATTGTCTCTCCTGATTCAATCTTCCTGTCTGCGGTGAGTGCTGGCCGGGCAAGTAATCTAATATATACTAATAACTGTTCATCCCTAGGCCTGGTCTGACCTATAGGCCTGGAGGCGGTTGCGATCTGAAATGTCTTGCTCGTCTCTAGCTGTGCAACATTGACAGAGACATCGATCTGTCTCACACCAGGTACCGATGAGAGCACTCCTTCGTAGCTTTGTGATGTCACCCTCTCGGCTGATAGCTTGGTGACGGATGGAAGCACCGGAGGAGATGGAGGGAAACAGAGAGAGGAGTCTGAGATGCTGAGCTGGTTCAGTGAGGTGACGGATCTGAGGCAGGACCACAACTTCACGGTCATCTCAGTAGATAGCTGGCACTGCTGTATCTCAAACCGAGTATTCTACAATCAAATGTAAACATACATATTTATACTTAATGAGGAGAGATGTAATTTGGTATGAGTAAAGTACTTATTCTGCAATTTCCATAATTTAAGGATGAGGATACCCATTTCTCGAATATTTTTAAAGCGAAATGCATGCACCCGTATAACAAAAGTTTCCTCACCTCGGCGGCGTCCCTGTCGTTCAGAGGACCATCTCCACTCCTACAAATAATATTTGTTGTAAAGAACGAGGGTAAGAATTATATGATACAACCAATGCTTCGGAATTGATTTTACATTAATAAAGAATATAAATGAATTGTACATCCCTTCTCCACAGACGTAATAAAGATAATAGTGAAAACAAAAATACTAACAATAACACTATTGTCAATAATCATCTAATACAAGTGACAATGATAGCAATGATAATACGAACATAAATAGTAATACATTCTAATATAAAAAATTGTGTTTGTGTTGTCTTAAAAGAGCGACTGATATAAACATGCAAATCTGAACATGAATTAAGATCTAGATCTACATCTACGTACCCCGAATTCAAGGACGTTAGTTGTGTTGTTTTGACAAACAGGTTGACCAAGGCTGCCTCATCTCTGCCCTTCATCCCGGAAACATGCAGCCGCTGTTGGTTTCTGGTTTGGTCTCCAAATAAAAGACTAAGCTCTCCAATTGTCTCTCCTGATTCAATCTTCCTGTCTATGGTGAGTGCTGGCCAGGAAAGTAATCTGATATGAACTAACAACTGTTCATCCCTAGCCCTGGTCTGACCCATAGGCCTGGAGGCGGTGGCGATCTGAAAGGTGTTGCTCGTCTCTAGCTGTGCAACATTGACAGAGACATCGATCTGTCTCACACCAGGTACAGATGAGAGCACTCCTTCGTAACTTTGTGATGTTATTCTCTCGGCCGATAGCTTTGTGACGGATGAAAGCTCAGGAGGAGATGGGGGGAAACTGAGAGAGGAGTCTGAAATGCTGAGCTGGTTAAGTGAGGTGAAGGATCTGAGGTAGGACCACAACTTCTCGGTCATCTCAGTAGATAGCTGGCACTCCTGTATCTCAAACGTAGTATTCTACAATCAAATGCAAACATACATATTGACACTTAATGTGGGAAGATATAATTTGGCATGAGTGAAGTTAAAAATACAAGGCTCATAACATGTGCCGCCTAACTTCATAATCTGATAATTTATTGAAATTTTTCATAAATACTAATGATGCTACTTTTTTCGCAATTTCCAAAAATTAAGGCAGATGATACCCCATTTTCGGATATTTCAAAGCAAAATGCATGCACCCGTATAACAAAAGCTTACTCACCTCGACGGCGTCTCTGTTGTTTAGAGGACCATCTCCACTCCTGCAAATTATATTATTTTAAAGAACGAGGGTAAGAATTATATGATTCAACCAATGCTTGGGAAATTATTTTACATTAATAAAGAATATATATGAATTGTACATCCCTTCTCCACAGAGGCAATAACAAATAATGAAAACGAAAATAAGAACAATAACACTATTGACAATAATCTTCTAATTAAAGTGACAATAATAGCAATTATAATACAAACATTAATAGTAATACATTCTAATATATGGTTTGTGATCGTGTTGTCTTAAAGGGCGAGTGGTATAAACAAAAACATCTGTACATGAATTAAGATCTAGATCTAGATCTACGTACCCCGAATTCAAGGACGTTAGTTGTGTAGTTTTGACAAACAGGTCAACCAAGGCTGCCTCATCTCTGCCCTTCATCCCGGAAACATACAGCCGCTGTTGGTTTCTGGTTTGGTCTCCAAATACAAGACTAAGCTCTCCAATTGTCTCTCCTGATTCAATCTTCCTGTCTGCGGTGAGTGCTGGCCAGGCAAGTAATCTGATATGAACTAATAACTGTTCATCCCTAGGCCTGGTCTGACCCATAGGCCTGGAGGCGGTGGCGATCTGAAAGGTGTTGCTCGTCTTTAGCTCTGCAACATTGATAGAAACATTGATCTCTCTCACACCAGGTACCGATGAGAGCACTCCTTCGTAGTTTTGTGATGTCATTCTCTCGACCGATAGCTTCGTGACGGATGGAAGCTCAGGAAGAGATGGAGGGAAACAGAGAGAGGAGTCTGAGATGCTGAGCTGTTTCAGTGAGGTGAAGGATCTGAGGCAGGACCACAACTTCTCAGTCATCTCAGTAGATAGCTGGCACTGCTGTATCTCAAACCTATTATTCTACAATCAAATGCAAACATACATATTGACACTTAATGTGGGAAGATATAATTTGGCATGAGTGAAGTTGAAAATACAAGGCTTATAGAATGTGCCGCCTAACTTCATAATCTGATAATTTATTGGATTTTTTTCATACAAACTAATGATGCTACTTTTTTGCAAGTCCCATATATTAAGGCAGATGATACCCCATTCTCGTATATTTCAAATCAAAATGCATGCACCCGTATAACTAAAGCTTGCTCACCTCGACGTCGTCTCTGTCGTTTAGAGGACCATCTCCACTCCTGCATTTTATTTTTTTTTTAAAGAACGAGGGTAAGAATTATATGATTCAACCAATGCTTCGGAAATTATTTTTACATTAATAAAGAATATAAATGAAATGTACATCCCTTCTCCACAGACGTAATAAAGATAATAGTGAAAACAAAAATACTAACAATAACACTATTGACAATAATCATCGAATACAAGTGACAATGATAGCAATGATAATAAGAACATTAACAGTAATACATTCTAATATATGGTTTTTGATCGTGTTGTCTTAAAAGAGCGACTGATATAAACATGCAATTCTGTACATGATCTACATTTACGTACCCCGAATTCAAGGACGTTAGTTGTGAAGTTTTTACAAACAGGTCGACCAAGACTGCTTCGTCTCTGCCCTTCATCCCGGAAACATGCAGCCGCTTTCGGTTTCTGGCTTTGTCTCCAAATAGAAGACTTAGCTCTCCAATTGTCTCTCCTGATTCAATCTTCCTGTCTGCGGTGGGTGCTGGCCAGGCAAGTAATCTGATATGAACTAATAACTGTTCATCCCTAGCCCTGGTCTGACCTATAGGCCTGGAGGCGGTGATCTGAAAGATGTTGCTCGTCTCTAGCTCTGCAACATCGATAGAGACATCGATCTGTCTCACACCAGATACCGATGAGAGCACTCCTTCGTAGCTTTGTGACGTCACTCTCTCGGCCGATAGCTTCGTGACGGATGGAAGCTCCGGAGGAGATGGAGGGAAACTGAGAGAGGAGTCTGAGATGCTGAGGTGGTTCAGTGAGGTGAAGGATCTGAGGCAGGACCATATTCCACTCGTCACATCGGTAGTTAGACTAGACCCCTCGAACTTTACTGTCTTCACCTGGAGTTCAGATATACAGAGAGGGAGAGGATGAAGAAGAAGAGAGAGAGAGAGAGAGAGAACGAGTTTGTGAGTGAAAGAGAATTAATTGAGGACAGATGGTACGAATAGAATAACAATAATAGTTAATCATTTGTTTCCTGAGGTAAACATGAAATCAATCGAGACGTTGGTATGATCTTATCTGAGAATACTCGCTAAGTAATGGAAGCTTCCTACCCCACTCATTTACATTAATAAGTAATACATGTATATTCTTCCAGGTTAAATGTGTAGTTCCTTTGTTTTACATAGGCCTAATGCATATATTGACTGCTCTTTTTAATTTTCCCTATTTGAATAGGCCCTATGACTTTGTTAATTACAATTATTTTGTTTTAAATTATTATGTTTTGTTTTTCCTGTTATGAAGTACCTTGATTGATGCCGCAGTTGGGCAAACATAAACAGTAATGTATATTAATCATACGTATTGATAGTTGTATCATGCAATATGGTTTTTCAAGATGCATTTCATTATGATTAAGAATACATTAAAAAAAATAGCTCTTGGACTTAACGTTACAGCCAAGAAATGAACACTTAAACAAGCTTCATGAAATGATTATTATAAACACATTTTTTTTCAAATGAAAATGTGCATACCTTATGTTTTAGTACTTTTGGAAGATTGTTCATCCCAACGACGGTGTAGACAGTGGGTGACTTTAGAACAATACTCTGTGCAGTTACACATCTTTGAACCAACGAAGACACGTTTCCTCGAGTACCCTTGATCTCTGATGAGCAGTCAAGAAGAATGCGATATCGCTCGCTCTCATCCAAAAAGCGATTGGAAAGGAGCGCCTCCATTATTCGTATGCAAAGCCTGTTATCCGTGCCAGCAGCAAAACGGATGAGATTCTCATAGTCACCGATGTTTGCTTCGATGTTTCGTAGCAGTCTGTCCAACTTAGAAATCTTCAGTCGTAACATATATTTCTTCGTTTTAGCAGCAAGGTATTTCCCAGCCGAGTGTTCCTGAACGAGTTTGTGATAAAACTCAATGGTCGTGGAAGTGGTCTCGTTGGATCGTGGGAGCCTTGTCGTTGCAATCGTCACGTTGGATAATATCCCAAGCTCGCATGCCCTATCAAGGATAGAAGGAACTCTTCGGAAATCGTGGGGCGTGAAGAGTAGCTTTTTAGAGTCGTCGAGTAGACCAGCTAAAGCAACCTTACCTAGTTTACGAATGATTTCGATTAGTTCTTCTTCTGTTATTTCGTCTTTTGATTTTGATCTAGCATTGGCATGGTGCATCAGAAAAACATTCACGCTGTCGAATAATTCTGTTTGAGTTGCAGTTTCAGTGTTCAACATCTCCTCGCTCCATAAGTGACAGACCATGAGACAAAATAAAGGTGTTTTAACAAGCTCATTAATCAGTGGTTGGTCATCAAGGTAAACCTTCAGACCATGTCTATGTCCACCCCTAGGATTTGAAGTCGAAGCAAAGAACTTGTCGATGTACTCTCGTGAGCTCTCTTGCGAGAATCCTTCGATATACATATGTGTGTATACTCTTGAAAGATCCGCTTGATCGAAGAAGTTCTCTAGGTGAGGGCGTGTTGTTACAAGGACTCTACACTCTGGAAACTCCTCCCAGCGAATGACACTGACAATGTTGCTCTCTGAGCTTCGGTTTGAAGAAGAAATACCAGCATACTCATCTAGCCCGTCTAGAATGATGTGGCAGATTCCCTGATTCTCTCTGATGAAACTCTCCAGACCCTCTGGTGTAAGGTCATCAACATCACTCAAAAGCTGGTATTTGATGGCTTCTCCGATCGATGTAAGCTGATTTGTGTTTCGGAATTTAACAACAAATAGAAGTGGCAGTTGTTCTAATCCTGACCCTTTTTCTCTGTGAACCCAGTCGTAAGCCATCTTAGCAACAGCCGTGGTCTTCCCTCGTCCAGCTGGGGCCGAAATGAGGATTCGAGCTGGCAGTGCGCCGTTTACTTTCGTTGAAAATATTTCGGCAACAGAACCCTGAAGTATTTCCTTCTTGTTCGTGTCTTTTCCACGAGCGTCTTTCTTCACCATTGTGACCACCGTGTGCATATCTTTTAACTCAGCATAGTCACTCTGATCCCACGGTTTCATTTGAATTTTGCAAAATTCATTTAGGTACTTATTCTGTAACTTTTCGCGACACCGCTGAACAGTCAATGATGCCGAGATCTTCTTACTGTAGATATCTGGAATGATACAAGCATAACACTAAATGTCTTATACTCTCATGATTTACTAACCCCTTCGCAAGGTTTTGGGGGCAATATTCTTCTTTTTTAAATTTTCTTTGAAATACACAAATTCTGACGATTTGCCTCTTTCCCATTAAGAATAGGCCTACAAACGCACTTAACGCTGCTGTTATCTTTGATCAGACTGTATAGATCAGTCAGGAAAATTTTCTTTCCAAATCGATATTGAAAATCTCTGGTACATTTTTTCTTTTTTATTACAGAACTTTTTCGAACAAAAGTTGAGGGCGAGACAGGCACAGGGTGAAGACAAATTATTATCCATCCGAGAGACATAATTGGGGTACAAAAAATCGCATTCGTTCTCTAATGATTTAATGAAACGTTAAAGCTTCCGCGCTTCGAGCAGGAGGGAGAAAACGGGGTCCATTCGCTATTCATAAGGACCGTTATTCATAAGGACGTCTATTCATAAGGACCGCTATTCATAACGTGTAACTTCCCATACCTGCAGGTCCCCTATTCATAATGGTAAAAAAAGGGGTCCTCTATTCATAAAGAAATAAGGTTCGTTAATCATGAGGACCGCTATTCATAACGTGAGATGAGGGTCGCTATTCATAATACGAAATGAGGTTCATTACTCATAAGGGTCGCTATTCATAATATGAAATCAGGGTCGCTATTCATAATACAAAAAGAGGGTCGCTATTCATAATACGAAATGAGGTTCATTACTCATAAGGGTCGCTATTCATAACCCGAGAACAGGGTCTCTATTCATAATACGAAATGAGGTTCGCTATTCATAATACCACGAGAGGGTCGCTATTCATAATAGGAGAAGAGGGTCGCTATTCATAATAGGAGAAGAGGGTCGCTATTCATAATATGAGAAGAGGGTCGCTATTCATAATAGGAGAAGAGGGTCGCTATTCATAATAGGAGTAGAGGGTCGCTATTCATAATACGAAATGAGGTTCGCTATTCATAATACCACGAGAGGGTCGCTATTCATAATAGGAGAAGAGGGTCGCTATTCATAATAGGAGAAGAGGGTCGCTATTCATAATACGAAATGAGGTTCGCTATTCATAATACCACGAGAAGGTCGCTGTTCATAATAGAAGTAGAGGATCTTATTATGAATAGCGACCCTCATTTCTTATTATGAATAGCGACTCTCATTTCGTATAATGAATAGCGACCCTCATTTCGTATTATGAATAGCGACCCTCTACCCTCATTTCTTATTTCCCTAAGAAATCCTAGATCCGCGCCTGTCTTCCAACCTATCAATTATTGTCTTTTAATTCCCATACCTAGTTTAAACTTAAACGGAAGTCAAGGTAATCGTTTTCACTTTTATTTAAGAACGTAAATTGAAATAAATGATGTAACCTTAAAGCTAATATTCATTATTTCGTAAGATTATGTTCAAACCCTAATATCTAATAAGATTCAATCGCAAATGAATCTTTAAACCATAATACACATTTTTAAAGCCTTGTGCTAAAGCAGTATCTTGGGGTTCTAGGACACCTACCCCCTAGACATCCAACCCCGGATAACCACCCCCAGTCAACTACCCTCAGGACAACTACCCCCTATGTCATCCATCCTCTAAAGAGGACAATCCCCTCCCGGACAACTCTCCGAGGAGAGGAGTAAAGCCGAATGATAATCAAGGAGAAAATCGTGTGTAAATAGTATCAAAAACTCAAACAGAGATTAAGGGAGTCATGATTCATACAGTTAGGAATTGTTAGCGCTGTTTTAAAAATGATTGATTTTAGTATTAATACTATATTTGTGTCGATTAGAACTTTGCACTTTTGAATATATTTATCATGTATTTCATCTTCTGCACAACCTGAACCTTGAGCATTTGACTGTCAAGTGGATTTGGCGCCATATAAATCTTATGTATTATTATTATTATTATATTCAGACAGCAAATGTCTGATTTTATCATTTCAAAGTTCTTGTGCTTATACAATAACAGTAAGAATACTACTAATGATAATAATAATAATAATAATAATAATAATATGAGATTTTTAAGGCGCCGAATCCACTTAGAATCGTATAAATAAGGCGCACATGCACACAAGTAAGTTAAATCACATAACAGAAAAGGAATAAGTAAGATCGTACAAACTTCAAAGAGAACATTTAAATGTATGCCGACATCAAACGTAGCTCACCATACATAAATATAATACGTTTGAAAAATACGGCCCTATATCACAATCATACCTTGGCTAGTCTGCACTTGAGTCTTCATGTGGTCATGTGAGTCGTGCTGGTTAGGTAGATATTTACCTGCAAGAGATTCACAAAGTATTCTTGTACTTATTCCCCCATTATTCATAGTAAAGGCATGAACACTCTATTACAAGAGATCGTTTAGATCTAAGAATAAAGTGTACGAGAAAAGCAACTCAAATGAATATTAAGGATGATGATAATCACTTTAAAGGAAACCTGCGACATGTATTCTGTATAACGAAAGCACAAAACCTATGAAACATGATTTCTACATTAAATGCTGGACGAGTTTAAGTCATCCAAATGTAAGTGGAATCAGTATTAGTAAAGGTATAGAACTTGTAGTAATAGTAGTAGCAGCAGCAGTAGGAGTAGTAATAGAAGAAGAAGAAGAAGAAGAAGAAGAAGAAGGAGAAGTATTAGTAGTAGAACAAGTACTAGAAATGATGGTAAATTAGGGATATTAGTAGAGGTAGCAGTAGTAGTTCTAGGAGTTACAATAGTAGTAATAGTAGTAGAAGAAGTAGTAGTAGTAGTAGTATTATCATTATTATTAGTAGTAGTAGTAGTAGTAATAATAGTAGTATAAGTAGTAGTAGTAGTAGTAGTAGTAGTAGTAGTAGTAGTAGTAGTAGTAGTGGACCTAGGAGGCCTGGTAGTACCATCAGTGGTAGTAGTAGTAGTAGTGGTAGTAGTAGGCCTAGTAATACTAGAAGTAGTAGAAGTAGAAGGCCTATAGTACTGGTACTGCCAGTAGTATAGTAGTTGGCCTATTAATACTAGTAGTAGTTTAAGTAGTATGCCTAGTAGTAGTATAATTCAAGTTTCAAGTTTCAAGTTTTCATTGTTCCACATTTTACAACAAATACAGACATACATATCAAATACAAATTATACAATACAATCATGTAGTTAAATGAGCACGTCTCAATGATTCTCAATTCATATAACAGATTAAATAGAATTTGAGGAACCTATTAAAAAGCAGAGCTTGTATAGGACTAGTAGTACTATTATTAGGAGCAGTGGGCCTAGCACTGTGGCAGATACATGGAGGGGCCCGGCCCCCCTGTGGGGAAAAACAGGTAAAAACACGTTAATTTTACCTTTATTTGGTGACAGGGCCTCTCCCCTGGGCCTCAAAAGGGGGGGGGGGGGGGGTGCGAATTTTCGAGGGCAACACAAACATAAGTCTTGCTCACTACAACCCCCCCCCCCCCTATTCACCTGCTGGCTGTTTCGCCACTAAACATTTTCTCACGAAGTGGGCCCCCTCTTGGCCCCCTCCCCTGCCGCCGGCTGGATCCACCCCTGGCCTAGCAGCAGTAGGAGCAGTACATGTAATAGGCCTAGTAGTAGTAAAAGTAGTAGTAGTAGGGACTTTTAGATTTGCGTGGACTGATACGTGTGACGTCCATTCAAGGCAGTGCATTAAAAGGACGTCGATCGATAGCAATCCACGTTGTCGTTGTGCAAATCTAAAAGTCCCTTAACCCTAATAAGGCCGGGCTATTTGAAGTCTTACTATGGCCGGGGGGGGGGGGGGGGGGGGCCATTATGGCCCCCCCCCCCCCCTAAGATCTCGGCCGTGAAAATGCCGATCTCCGCGAAAATTTGCACGCATGTCAAGTGAAGTGTATAGAACAATATGATAATTTCAATTTTTGAAAAATATCACTCATTTGCATATTTATGGTAATTTATGCAAATAACGTCATAAAATCACATTTTTACCCATAAATCCTATATTATTCATATTTAAGCATTCTTTTTCACTACATATATTCATTAGACCATTTGGAACAATAATACGACCAAAAAAAATTGAAGAGCCAGCTTATTCCTTATGTTATTTCTTGTTTTGATAATTTCTTATGTATTTCATTGTTTTTTTAACTTATGTATGTTATCGTTTTTTTGTTTTTTTTCATTTCTTCCTACAATTCATCTATTTTGACTCCCAAAACAACCACCTAAACTTTAAACAAGACCCAATAACCAATGTTTGATCTATTTTTAGGAAAAATGACATTTCCATATGTTTTGTACACAAATCACAAAGATGAGCGATTTTCGGGCCGACATGCAAAGACAAAAGGTCACGTGACCTTGTAACTGTAGGTCCTATTTTTTTTTTTTTTTTAAAGATGAGCAAGACTCTAAAGAAAAAAGTCAGCGAGCGGCGATGCGCCATCCATATGCGTTCTAGAACAATCAGAAAAATCGTGGAGGGGGGGCATAATGGCCCCCCCCCCCGGCCTTATTAGGGTAGTGGTAGTAGTAGTAGTAGTGGTAGTGGTGGTGGTGGTGGTAGTAGTAGAGTAGCAGAATTACTATAACTACTAGCTGTAGTAGCGGTAGTAGGCCTTTACCTTATAGTAAAGTAGTTGGTATAGTATAAATGGTAGTAGTATGCCTAGTAGTAGTAGTAGTAGTAGTAGTAGTAGTAGTAGTAGTAGTAGTAGCAGGGGCGGATCTAGCTTTTTGCTAAGGGGGGGGGTTGACCAAAATAATGACGATGCGGAGCATCGTCCACGAGCCGCGAAGCGGCGAGCCGATTTTTTTGGGGGTGTTTATTTGAACCCCGTAAGTGATGTTTTCCTGGCATCTATTAACACAATGGAGACCATAAAAAGCAGTGCATGATAACGTCTTTTTAAATCAAGTAACAGTTTAATACATAGTTATATCCAGAGTTATCATGTGTTTGGTTAAGTTACCAGATGAGTTGAATATCTTCTCACAATATTTGCACTTGAAAGGGTTTCTCTCCAGCGTGCGTTCTTTTTTCTTTCTTTTTTTCTTTCTTTTTTTCTTTTTTTTTCCTTTTTTTTTTTTTTTTTTTTTTGGGCCGCCCAAGGGGGGGGGGGGTTGCAACCCCCCCAACCCCCCCCCCCTGGATCCGCCACTGAGTAGTAGTAGTAGTAGTAATAATAATAGTAGAGGTATTAATAGTAGTAGTAGTAGTAGTAGTAGTAGTAGTAGTAGTGTACTAGTAGTAGGCCTAGTATCAATAGTAGTGGTAGCAGGCCTTGCAATAAAATCGACAGTAGACGTAAGGGTAGTAGTAGGCCTATCCTTAATATGTGTAATAGGAGTAAAAGTTGTAATGTGTTAGTAGTAGTAGTAGTAGTAGTAGTAGTTGTCGTAGTATTATAAGTAGTATGACTACTAATACTAGCAGCAGCAGTAGTAGTAGTAGTAGTAGTAGTAGTAGTATTAGTAGTAGTAGTAGTAGTAGTAGTAGTAGTAGTAGTAGAGTGTACTAGTAATAGGCCTAGTAGCACTAGTAGTAGTAGTACGGGTAGTATGCGGCTCTGAGCCGTCAAGCCCTGACGAGTTTGGATAGTTTTACCCTTGTCTAGGGGATGCATCTGGTTACTTGTATACCTCACGCACATTCCCTATAAGGATATATTATTGAAAATCACCTAGAAAAGATGTTCGTGTGGAACAAATTGTCTCATAATTGGGGGCCTAGATAGTGTAATTCAAACAAAATTTTACCTTTAGATAGTCTATCACCTAAATCATCAAGTCGTAATTCGTGGAGTTTGCTTGCTAGTATGGATCGAGTTTGTTTGCTGTCTCTTTGGTTGTTATTCCATTTGATGAGGAGCTCCACCAGAGCTTCGTTAACATTGTTGTGATGTTTGACGATGTGTGATTGACTTACTGCATAGGAATACCCTAGAGCGTTGCACAGTTTAGAGTATTTGCCTGGACGTATGTCTTCAGCTAGTGATATGAGCTCGATGTCCTGCAAAGGCTCCATAATGCTGTGTAAAATAATGATAAAGAAAAAATACATTATGTTTTCTTTTTAAAGCAAAGATTTATGTTACTTGATTCATGCATTGGTAACTTAAAACAAAAAATAGCTCTTATCATTCAAATTACCGTAGCAAATCTAAACTCTTTTTTGAAAAATTCTTTGCATAGGAAATATAACCATGACCAGAAATTAATATTAGGATTCAAACTAATATATAATGTCTATACCATGTGAGGAGCATCCGGCCACCAAACCAGTTCCTTGTGTGTTTGAAAGACTTTGATTACATGGTGGAATGTACTTATCACTATGATCACTATGTCGTTGCGGTTGTTATTATTTTAGTTGTCAGTTTTACCGATGTGTGCCTCCTTCATGAATACAACACGACGATGTATCTCACCGGGACTAAACCGGATCACACAATGAACAACGGCGAGAACAAAAATCAGCGGAGCACCGTCGAGAAAGGACTTGAAACTGGCCGTAGCAAATCCAATTTAGTACCTGCGTTTCCGCTGTGGTACCGTTGTTCTTCCGTTTTAAGAGCCGATTTAAGAGCCGATGTGCTACACAATCCGACTTTCCTGTTCCTTCGTATGTGCAACCGATAGGCGCGTACGCAGAGGGAGGGGGTGTGTTCTAGGGGTTAAGGCCCCCCCCCCCCCTCCCTCCCCTCTGAGCGAAATATCGTTCGGCGCGAATTTCCTTTTTTTGGGGGGGGGGGGGGGGGCAAAAAGATAACAAATATTGCCCACCACTGAGCGAAATACTGGTCGGCACGATTTTTTTTTTTTTTTGAGGGGGGGGGGGGGGCAAAAGGGAAAACATATTGCTCCCTCCCCCCCCCCCCCCCCCCCCACTGAGCGAAATATCGTTTTTCAATTTTCAAACACCCTTCTTGAAAAAAAATCCTGCGTACGCGACTGGCCACTACCAAAATGTCATACGTTTGTATTAATTTAAAAAGCTACGTTTACAGGCAAGATTACAACCAAGAAAGCCTTTCGAAGATATATTAAAGGGATAGTTGAGTTATGTTGCTGAGGGCGCTACAAAAAATAATTTTTTGTGAGATAATGAAAAACTGAGTGTCAAATTTGAAAGAACATACAAATTAAATGACAGAATCACCTTTGTTTGATCAAAATCGGTTCAGAGACGGCTGAAATATCAATAAATATAACGATTTGTAATACTTATGTACCACCACAAATGTTAGATAATTTGAAAAAGCCGTTGAAAAAACAAAATAGCCCCTTTTACATCGTATTTCAGGCAATGCCGATGTTGGCTTTTTTGTTGTCATTTTCATGTTGGTTATATTACGCACAACCAGCCGGTCCATGTGTTTTTTTTTTTAATTAAATAATTAATTAACGGTCAACGTATTTTTTGGAAAGTGGAGCTGAATTGGTGTGATCGTATTGGCTAAATTTCACACATTTTGGGGTCTAAAATTACCTTCATAGCAATTTCAGGTTCTAAAAGGGCACTAGAAATGTCATAGATAAGAATAAGAGCAATAACCATGCACTTTGAAGGCATTTGCGGTCTGAAAACAGAACTCAACTATCCCTTTAAAGGAAGCGGTTCAGAAATAGCTTGCCTCTTTGTATAAACACAATGTAAAAACCGGACTTGTTAAAGTCGGTGTTATTGTTGTTATTATGGAAACATATCGATGTAACAGTTGTAAACAAGCTGTAAGGAAAAACCAGAGAGCTCTTTTAGGAACTAGTTTTGCAGAGTGGGTACATATAGCATGTGGCCACGTTTAAAAACAAAGGTATAATAATGTAAATGAACTGTTCCAAAATTGGCAATGTCCCATTTGTGTACTTTGTCATTTAGGGATGATGAGTCATGACGTAATCCAGTTGGAGATGAAATAAAGCATATACATGTAAATGCTTCTCCACTTTGTGTAGGTATCTTTCAATCGAAAACCACACAGTTCTTTTTTATATTTAGAAATGATAGTAGGTGAGCTTGACAAAATATTCTTAATATCCAATAATATTAAGCTCTTGGGTGATTTCAAATGTAAAATGCTCACCAAGAATAGTCTCTCATCGCTGCAGTTGTCTCAAATTATTGAAGAGACAACAAGGGTAACCCGCCCGCTGTAGTTTAATTGACTTAAAACTTGTGACAAACTGTTTACTAATAAATGTTTTCAGCAACCATTCATTAATGTATGCGGTTTTTAAAGGAAAGTAGAACGTAAGGTTATCAGTTTGAGATTTCGTGTTCTTTAAGAGAATGACTCCAACAAAGAACTGAGTGCATTGAATCGGAATTTATATTATTCTGATAACTGTGTTGAACAATTTTGAAAGGATTTCAAGCTATTTTTTCTTCTTCAGAACTGAGTGACAAACATGCACAGTTCATGTCAGTATTAGAAGGAAACAGAACGGTGCGCCGTGGATTACGAACCAGTTTATATTAATCGCGTGGTCTTGATTATCATTATTATTATTTCAGTAATACAGCAAATAATCTTAATAAAAAAATGCAAACAGAATATCATCATAAGGCCTTTACAGATTGTAGGAACGATATAAATGAAGAATTAAGTAACAGTATTTTGTGCCCACATATAAAGTCTTAACAAAAACAGTTCCATTGTACATGGAATCTCTGGTCCACATACGCCAAACCCACTACTCTACTCGCTATTCTTTAAACTGTCCTCTATTGATCCCCCCCCCCAAAAAAAAAATATATATATATAAATGTCCCCCCTCCCCCAAAATACGTTTTTTTAGGGGGATTTGTTTTCGTTTTATATTGTTTTTGTTTTGTGTTTGTTTATTTCGGGGCGGAAGTTGTTGTCAGAGATTTGTGTAGCCAACTGACACACAAAATATTTGATGACCTTCTTTTCTTTTTCGAGGGGTTTTCACACAGCTGATAGCCTATTGTCCCCTTAACGATATCAAACGGTGTTGACGTGATTTTGCATGTTGTATAATAAGGCTTAGTATCAATTGTGATCCGGATTCAAACTATTAGAAAAGGAAAATACGAACGAGCTTATTAGTCAAGATAATGGTCAATTCGTAGCATCAGAATACAGAATTCAGCTGCAGATATTCTCACAACTCAAATCAAAGTAAAGAGGTCGATCAGAGGAAAAGAGTCAAACAAAACAAAAATATGAGATTTAAGGTATAACAAAAAAGAGAAATCATAGTTTGATTCGATATGTAAACTACAACTGATAAAGAAAATATGTAGAGATCTGAGATAAATACCGTGGCATATCGAATTTCGGCTAAAAGTGTTATGTAAACAAAAACTGCCGCGGAGAATGACACGTTACAATCACAGAGCTTACACAAACCATAAGTTTAAAAATTGCTCTCGCTAGATAACAGAGACTCATCGTCTTGTTGAAGAATTGTGGACAGAATAAAAAGAAAAAGACAAAGATAATGCGTCCATAAATATAACAACGAACGAATGGTACGATCGCTTCAAAAAGCTAGTTAACAAAGGTTACAAACTTAACTTTGAGACTGAAAAGACTCAAAACACACAACCTTTGATACACAAAAACTATTCCGCTATCGCAGTCCAAGAAGTTTTAACTCTCAAAAGAAGGAAATCGGGCGGTATTGAAAATTTATTGCATGAGATGATTATATCCTCAGGGAATGTCCACGTTAAAACATATGTCGATATATCTAATGCTTTGTGAAAAAGCGGAATATGCCAAGCCATTTTGAGGGATAATCTCATAAAACCAACACTCAAAGAAAGAGAGGGATAGCCTTGACAAGCTCCTACGTAAAACTATCTTCAAGAATACTCTACATAGACCTAAACATACATTGAAGAAAAGAACAGAATAACCGTTAGTCAGATAAGTTTTAGAAAAAGTTGCAGGACTATTGATCACATATTCACTCTAAAAGCACTGGTAAATAAAATGTTGAAAATTAAGAATTATGCCTACGCGTGATTTTGGATCTCAGCAAAGCGTTTGATTATGTGAACAAAAAAGCGCTTCTCTTCCAATAAAAACAAAAAAAGATATGACCGCTCCATTCCATTATCATCGAACATATGTATGAAGATGTACAGTTTTCTGTTAAACTGCAAAACAAAATAACTGAATATTTCCCCACTTCGGTAGGCGTAAACCAATTTTGTGTATTAAGCCACCACTTTTTATTTTCTATTTAAATGATATTATAGTTTCATTTGGAGATAATTCCCCCCCCCCCAGTAACATTACGTTTAGGAGAAAAAAATATTTTGTATTCATATGTCCTGTTGATTGTATCTAAAAAGGAATGTGGACTTCAAACAGCATTAAGCTACTTAAATAAATATTATGTAAAGTGGAATTTATAAATTTATACGGGAATGACAAAGATAAAGATTTTGAGTAAGGCAGGAAGAACGTTTAATATTTGTTTGTTTTAATTTGATTACACCCGAATAGAAACAACGAACTAATAGAAATTTGTAGGAATTATCCTCAAACCATTAGGCACGTTTACACGCGTAATAAAAACCTAATCAACAAAGCCATAACAGCCACATTTAACCTACGAACATTCTCCCCTAAAGAACGAATATACATAATAACATACTTAAAATTGTCGATACCTGTATAGCAAAATCCTTTTTTAAATTCTAAAGTATGAGGGCTTGAATATTAGGTAAATGATACGAAAGAATGATACAAATGCTACAAACATTCCTACCCGAGTCCCACAATTGAATGTTTGTGTAAAGGTTTCATTCTTACCAGAAGATCAGCAATGAATAGCGCCATCCTAGCGGAAACCGGGCGATTTCCCCCTCGCATTTTAGGATTAAAATATGTTGTTTACTGCTGGCATCACTTGATAAACCCCTCTGAAAAAGAGCTTAGTAAAATACGTTGAGGGCAAATCATAAACATCAAATATTGCGTACACATACAATCCTTTATAAACTCATTGGCCCGAATTCACAAAGCAAGGTTTGAGCTCAGACCAAGGTTTGAGCTCAAACCTCCTTTTGTTTCGCCAAACCTGCTTTTGTTATTTACAAACAAAGGTTTGTAAATAACAAAAGGAGGTTTGGCGAAACAAAAACCTGTAAATATAGTCTATCTAATGTAGACCATACTGAATACTTTACACAATTTAGGACATAAAATCCTAAGAACAAATATCAATTTGAAAAATATATATTTAATACTCGATATTGACGATTCAAATATAGCTAAATAATAATATTTTAAAGTCTACTCCAAATTTTATTAAACCGAAAATGGAAATTCTTTTTGCCCAATTGATCGTGAGCAGGGCAGCCACTGAGCAGCGCCAGATCGACGTTGCTCTATCCCTTATTGTTGAACGCCAAACAAGTTAGCAGCAACTCCCGTCTTTTAACTTCTTTTGGTATGCGGCCGGGGTTCGAACCCACGACCTCCCGTTTATGAGGCGGACGCTCTACTGACTGAGCCAACACACCGGTTGACGAAATCCACGAAAATCAAAATAAGCAATAGTAACCTCATGACCGAGTAAGGTAATTTAAGGCAAGGGTCGGACATTGCAGGCCTTATGTAGCACATGAAACTGTTGCACAAAAGATTGATTCACTGTCAGATATATCAAGCCATATGAAATCTGATAGTTTTTCACTCCTTCCTAGTAATTGGGCACAAATAAGTCTTATCTATGTACATTGAAGTTTCAATACAAATAGATTAGGCAGGCTCCTGATCTTTTGATAAATTTGATACATACAGGGGTGGGGTCCAGGGACCCGCCTTATTATGGTCCATGTTCTGCAAAGGTGATGTGAGATTTTAGCAATTAAAGGTGTTTAAGGTAGAAACAAACTCTCTCGTAAGGATTAGTTTGTACAATAAAGGGTTGCCTTGGGAACTGCTTTCATCTTTACGGATGGGGTCCATTTAGACGCACTTCGGTACCCCGTGGGTTACAGAGGCAGAACCCCTTGCCGGCAGTTTAGGGACGGAACCCCCGAATGCTCTCGAATTTTCTAAATTCATATGATATAATCATTATAATGAAACCTGCACCCGACACTTTGACAATAAGAGGGTGTATTTCACAAACATTACATCCGGCTATTCCAGGATTAGGAATCGATTATTCACGAAAGTTCTTGTAACCAGAATATCCGATGGAACGAAGTAAGCCCCAACAAACTAATTGTTCCCTCATTTTTTGGCAACTTCACCCGTCATATTTGATAACATATGGATAGATTTCGAAATGGTAGAGGAAAATCAAACACAGACTTTGGTATGAAATCAGAGATCCTTTTTCCTCTCACAAGGCAGTTATCCTGAAATAGATTCCACGTCCAGAGGTCTTTTCTAGTCTGTAGGTTAAGTTTGCATCTCATAAGCAGATATCACTGACATTTAAACACACATGATTGTACTTTAAAAGCGCATATATTTATTTATAAACATAGAATATTCTAACTAGCATGTATATTTTGTCAACATCGCTTGTATTTTTATAACGCATATATTTCAATTAAACATCGAATATATTTTAATTGCGCGTATATATTGCTTTATAAACATTTTATATTTTGATAATGACCCATATATTTTGGAAGGATCGAATATGCTTAGTTTTTCCCCTATGGCTTTCCATAGTATACTGTCTGAGTAAAAATTCAGTCATGTTCGCCTGCACTTCCCATCATTTAATAGTAACGTTAGTTTCTCTATTGGAGGTATAGGAATGACCGGAAGAACTTTCGCGCAGATGGCATCCCATGTTTCGGACCCCTTAGCTTTCATGTAAATCACATCCGTAACGTCAAGGAAAAGAGAGCCACCGCTCTACATGCATAATCATGCTACTTCAACTAAAGGTAACATATGACACCGACTAAACAAATTTATTCTTCATCGAATGGGTTAGAAATAAAGAAAATTTACTCAATAATATGTACATTAATTCGAGAAAAAAAGTTTGGCTCTGATTGATGGTTCATCTATGCTCAAAGAGCTGAAATCATTAGAGCATGCAATTGTTAATTTGTGTAAAGGCCTGTTCCATAATATGACAATGAAACTATTATATGAAGGGATTTGCCTTTAACGTTAGCCAGGCAGCCAGACAATTGAATACATATATCTTGCCTAGTGAGACTGAGAAGGCATTATGTTCACTGCAAATCATACATCAAGCAGGGGAATATTAGAGGAGTACTTATAAAACTGGATAGTGTATTAGAGAGGGTGTGCATGAAAAATATAGTGTACCAGAGACCTATTGGAATGAAAGCATGTCCAGAGCCCCACACCTCTCTTAATTCTCTCTCTCTCTCTTTCTTTCTCCCCTATCTCTCTTTTACTCTCCCCTTTCTCTTTCTTGCTTTCGCTTTATGTCACTCTCCCCGTTCTCTCTTATCTCTCTCCCCCCCCCTCTCTCTCTCTCTCTTTCTCTCTGTCATACTATCTTTCATGCCGAGACCAACCCTCCCAAATATATGATCTGCAATACAGCGAATATGAGGAACTACAACTATTAAATGAAATCTGCCAAATGAGTATGGTAAAAAGAAGAAAAAAAAGAGATTTTATGGCATTATGTCATTAGGGCATCAATTCTAATTTGCACGATTTAGGAAAGGTTATGTTTGCTTTATGATTTGCTCTACCTGACGAGAAACCTAAATTGAGGGGCTTTGCATGTAGCCAGAAAACCAGACAATTGAATACATATCTCGTGCCTAGTGGGATGGAGAAAGCTGTATGTTGCAAATCATACATTTGACATGGCAGGGGTAACAGAGTGTCATTAAAAAGGGAGGAGGGGGAGGGGCACCAACCTAATGGGGCATTGCCTGGAAAAGAAGGGGAAGAGGAAATAAGGGATAATCTCAAAGCGTAAAATTACAAATGTGAGATCTTCAAGATTGTCTCTTTACGTGGTCTAAGCCATTGCTTCAACACCATACTCTGTTGTTGTGTGTGATGGTCTGAAAATGGCTCTCAATCATTTATATTGGAGCACATGTTAAAGGGACATTATGATACGTCTATTGTTTCTGGGGACATAAGGGGTAATACTAATGTCTCGTCATAGCACGTATGGTAATTATTTTTCAGTCATTTTTGTATAACTTGAATGACATTTGGAAATGGAAATGCATTTGCCTTGAGTTTGAAAACTCCTGCAATCTCTAAACCTTTATATTCTTGAAAAAAGGGTGATTGATTACCTTGGTATTCTATGAAGTTCAAAAGGGCATGGGTTTTAAAGAACGAGAGATTGAAAGATACCCCTTTTAGCAGTTGAAAAGAATATGTGTAAAAATGCACACATCTACTAGAGAAGATGCACTTTTCAAGAAAGAAACAATTGGCACCTATAAACAGGTAAAAGGGGCATTTATTACAAAGGAAAAAGGGCAGAATCGATGTCAATGTTAAAAGGGTACCTATCAGATCTGAATAGGTGCACTTATCAGCGGTGTAAAAGGGGACTTATGAGAAGGGGGAAGGGGCACTTATTCGAAACTATTACAAACCAAGATTAAATTAATAATACTTCAAGCAATACTGATAGTGATGATGCCGATTATGATAATGATAATACAGAATGCCCCCTAATCGCTTGTGAATTTCATTATTTCACATGTCTTGCCTCAAACATGTTTCATTTAAGACTTTGATATCATTACTGATTCAGATACATATCATTGTCTTTGAAGATCAACTTCAAGAAATCTATCTCTGTATGTTACATCACGTGTTTGTTTGTTCCTCTTCCTTCATGTCTCCCTTCGGTCCACCCTTTTTTGTTGGGGGGGGGGGGGGGTATTCGATTGAAGGGGACAAACCTCCTGGAGCTACGCGCAACTGTGAGAGGCTATGTATCACTCATTATGTACAAGTGAATAATGTGCGAGAATCGAATACTCACCAAAATTCCTAGACATGTTTCCTTTTTACTTGCTCACTTCACACACTCACACAATATTGTCTTCACTCCACCTTGGACAGCTACCAACGAAGTTTTTAGGGTGCAACAAATTCAAGTTTCAAGATTCTCTATTATTACGCCACTATGCTTGATCTTCAGAATGGTGTGTGGGGCATTTAAGAGAGTTTTGATCGACTTTGAAACTTCAATCGTTTGTCAAGGGGGTCCTGTCCCTATACAAACAGTATGGTGGCAGTGAACCAGAATCGAGAGAGTGATTTTTTTCTTTTGCCAGCTAGGTTTATCGGTATATGCCAGTCAGCCAGTAATTCCACCAATTATCATCTAATAAAAGAGGGTGTGATATTTCGCTCCCTGTGGACAGAAGTGCATAGACGCCCCTTCCTTTCTTCCTCTCATTCCAATCTTCTTCATTTCACGACCTCCCCTCCCCTTCCTTATAAAGACACGTCACAATATTATCTTAATTATCGAATGTTCTTAAAGCACAACATACATTTGACACAAATCAGAAATGTATATGAATATTTGATTATGACCACTGGATATTAAGCCATTTCAATTATAGCCCTAAAGGGTAAAGTAATTCTGATTGATCAGGTATATGCTACTCCTTTAAAGTGAACAGAATTGTTGACACTTCTGGGAGAAACTTTTGAGCAAATGGCATTCCATGTTTCAGACCCTTTAGCCTACAAGGAAATGACATCCGTTCCATACCGTCACATAAAAAAGTTTAAAAAACCACTGCTCTACGCTTGCAATATCATTAATGGTATGAAAGCATAATCATTATAATCCTAATTAAGGTAACAGATGACACTGACTAGAATTTGTTTGTTATTGAACGGGTTAGAAATAAAGAAAATGAACTCCACAATATGTCATTTGGAAGATTAATATAAAGAAAAAGGGTTTGGCTTTTATTAATGGTTAATATATGTTCAAAGAGCTAGAGTCGTGCGTTTGTTACTTTGTGTATTAGGGGTCTGTTCCATATGAAAATGAAACTATTATATGAGGGGCATTGCCTTTAATGGTAGCGAGGCAACCAGACAATTGAATACATATCTCATATCATGTCTAGTGAGACGGAAAAGGCATTATGTTTATCGCAAATCAGACATTTGGCATGGGAATATTAGAGGAGTATTTATGATACTGGGGAGTGTATTAGAGAGGGTGTGCATGGGCATGAGACCCACGCTCTTATCTTGGTCACTACACAACAGCAAACCACAGTCTTTTGGCACAGTCTTTTTGGAAAAAAGAAAAGAAAAAGGCAAGTTCCTTAAACACATTAATCATGTTCCTAACGATATGGATATTAGAATAAAACTTATTTTAATTCATAATTCGTTTATTTATTTATTGCAACCATGAGTGAGACTTCACTCGAACTTGAGAGGTATTTTGACTTAAACGGAGTATAATGCCGTTCTTACTGTCATCATGGTCAAGGAATCCACTAAAGGAAACCACAAATCATAGAGCGTTGTGTGTGTGTTTTGGAGGAACCCCCCCCCCCCTCATATTTTGTGCTAATGGGTGACCAAACAAATGTCCTCTTACCCCCCCCCCCCCCGCTTGTTCAGCGGCTGGCTGAGTCGTTGCGAAATTGTTGGTACCCCACCCCACCCCCCCCCCCCAAAAAAAAAATGTCCTCTTCGCCCCCCCCCCCCCCCCCCCGCTTATTCAGCGGCTGGCTGAGTCGTTGCGAAATTTTCAGCGCGATTTTAACATTTTAACCCCCCACCCCCTTCGAAAAAAATCCTGCGTACGCGCCTGTAGCGCCTTTGCAGTATGCCATCAGCCTCATTGTGCGGACACTGTTATTACGCACATCGGCATTGTGTCTGTATACTATCATGACATCTGACTAGTACAGGTAGGCCTGCAGTGAAGATAGTACTTTGTTAGGATATCATATTTGTGGACTTTTCACATATTTTCACAAAGTAGGCCTAAGTTAAATACAATGGTGTTATTTCCTGTTATTTTGAACTCGCACGATCTTTCTTTCCTCATCCGGAAGTGTTGTCACCTTAGATGATCAAGGGCTCAACAGAGAACTATAACAAAGGTATATTCATGTATATACAAAGAGAGAGAGAGAGAGAGGAGGAGGAGAGAGGGGAGAGAGAAAGAGAGGGAGAGAGGGGAAAGATAGAAAGAGAGAGAGTTAGAGTGAGAGCTAGAGGGACAGAAAGAGAGAGGGTCACACAGAGAGAGAGAGAGATAGAGAGAGAGAGTAAGGAAATACTTCCCCTGACAAAGTCTACGTAGTAAAAACAAACTAATTTTGGTCGTATTCCTCAAATTTAAAAGTTCTGATAAATCAGTTTATTTGGCGTCCTAAAAAACATTGTAAATCATAAAAACAGAATAGGCCTAATAACTTTTGCTTGTAAAAGAGGCCCATATCAAGGTCAGCACAATATTAACTTTAATAGCGAAATAAAAAAAACTCACCAGGTATATACACATACATTTAGGAGAAGACAAAATTAAGACTGACCATTGGCATGAACTATCAGCAGGTAAAACCCATGTATATGCACACACAGACACACAAGAGCAATACAAACAAAAAAGGAGAGTTCAGAGTGAGAAAGAAAAGAAAGAGTCTACTCGATCAATCAAGGATGACATTGTTTTAAAAAAAATGTAACGCTTGAATAGAGTTCTAAAACGAGGAAGTGTGGAGCTGGATTTAAAGCCCCTCTGCACTAGTTTGACATGGACGGATTAGACCTCCCTGCAAGGTCACTGGCAGGTGGTTATCTCATCAAATCAGCTCGCAATGAACATAATAAAAGGGCCTCATGGGGGGGGGGGGGGGTCAACGGGTACCGCTTAGGCATTGCTGGCTGTATAGAGGGTGCAAGTAGCTATAAGTAGTGCAGTGGGGATTTAAGGTTGTTACAAATTGAATTCCATTCCGGATGTTATGGGTTCTTATATATGAACGGGTATAATGAGAACACAATGATTATCCCGTGTATGAGTGTGATATGTATGGAAGGAAGAATCATAATAAACATATTATCGAAACATAGAAGGACAATCCCTTTGTGATACTTAAACATGAAAACTGATATATTAAGTTTTACAAGTTCAAACACCGAAAAAGTTTTTAATTTAACCGATGGTGTAGGACTGGGACTTCGAAAGTCACTCGTTTTTATCAGTCGTATTGCACGTTTTTGTAAAATGTATAGTTTATCAACATAGATTGTATATGTTTTGCCCCATATCTCATTACAATGAGTGAGGTGTGGTAAAATAATAGCATTATTGATACCGACCATTACTCTGTTGGGTATAAAATAACTGAGTTTGGATAAAACACCTATTATTCGAGAAAGCTTAGAAGATATGTTTAATAGCAATGTGATACTTCCAGTCAAGTGACTCATGAATAAGAATGCCTTAGAAAATTGATGACTCAGTTCTCTCAATAACAGTATTTTTAATTCTTATCGGGACAGTGTTTGATGGAATTTGTTTCGTTTTTTTAGAATGGAATAATACATACTTTGTTTTCTTAAAATTCAATAATAGCTTGTTACATCTGAACCAGTCGTTTAACGATTGTAATTAGGTGATCTGCTGCGTAGCGTAAGCAGAGTACCTATTGATATCGTCAAAATCTATATAACTATGTTTCTGTATCACATATTTTCACAAAGTAGGCCTTGGTTGAATACGATCGGGTGTTATTTCCTGTTATTTTGAACTCGCACGATCTTTCTTTCCTCATCCGGAAGCGTTGTCACCTTAGATAATCAAGGGCTCAACAGAGTCTACACAAATCCCAGAGAACTATTATAAAAGTATTTTCATGTATATAAAAAGAGAGAGAGAGAGGGAGAGAGAGAGAGAGAGAGAGAGGAGGAGGAGAGAGGGGAGAGTTAGAGTGAGAGCTGGATGGGCAGAAAGAGAAAGGATCACAGAGATAGAGAGAGAGAAGGAGAAAGAGTTAGGAAATACTTCCCCTGATAAAGTCTACGTAGTAAAAACAAACTAACGTGATCAAGATATTTTGAAACCGCTGAAGAATATGTACTTGCTATACAGAACATGTTTGTTGTACATGTTTATTGTTTCCACTCAAAAAGGGCATCCTGTAAAAAGACATCAATTCATTATGGATAACATAAAATGACTCATCCATCACATAATCTGATGTTTTCTTTTCTGTGTGTGGCATGATAACATATATCATTTGTTTAATCAAGAAAAAGTGTTTGAATTGAGAGATTTATGTTGTGTAAAATAAACTTTGAAATACAATTAGTTTGTATAACCCCATATTCTGAATAAGTCACACTTATATGTTAGATGAAGCATTATTTCAGATAAAAGAGAATGTTGCACTTTTCTACACTTTGATAGCCTAGAGTATCTGTTTCTAATAGAAATCACCATCGCTTTCCTCATTATCTTAGTGTTTTGTCTCTTATTCTTCTCTCTTCATGTTTGGGATGGTGTTGTGAATGCTAAGGAAGTAGAAGCTCCAGAATTATGGACCATCGTGGGTGATTAAAGACTTAAGGAACAGAGAATTGTAAATGAGAGTTTTCGTGTTGGAGAGGGTCTACATTAGGGATCAGTCTTGTATACATTAATGTTGTCTACATTGATTGATGTATTATTAGAGTCAGTAAAACTAGATGATGTATTAAACATGTTGTATGCAGGTGACTTCGGTTTGATGGCTGAACCAATGCACCAGCTGAAGAGGGATTTCACAAACATTACTGGAAGAATGCATTTTAGTGCAGGGGCCTTAACGTCAACACTTGAAAGACAAAGGTGATGAAAGCAAGTGGTGGGGCAACATCAGTGGAAGAAAACATAATAGATAATTGTGGTTTAT
Source organism: Strongylocentrotus droebachiensis (assembly GCA_035222895.1). Lineage (NCBI taxonomy): Eukaryota > Metazoa > Echinodermata > Echinoidea > Camarodonta > Strongylocentrotidae > Strongylocentrotus > Strongylocentrotus droebachiensis. Next base: position 60,091 of record JAVYIG010006448.1, read on the forward strand.
GTGGCTAGGGAGTGATTAGGAACTTTATCAGATGCATGGCATGTAGAAAGTGGGTTCATGCAAGATGAGTTGGACTAGTGAAAACTGCCAACGAAATGGTTGAGTGCAAGAAATGCAGAGAGACTAGTACTGAAGTAGCGGGAGAGCAAGAAGGTTTGTATATGATAGATGTTGAGAAGGTTCTGGTGTGTGGTGTGGAAGTGTCCAACAGAAAGAACACAACTTTGTTCATGAAAAGGTTTGGAATGGAAGAAACTGTCGTGGAAGTAGTACAGAAAAGTGAATTGAAATGGATGGGTCATGTGTAAAGAAGGGAGGCTAATGCATCTGTGAAAAAAGCATGGGATCTGGAAGTGGGCGGAAAAAGAGGGAAAGGGATACCTCAACTTTCATGGAGAAATATGATGAAGAAAAAAAGCAGTAAGGTTGAAGTTTGTCAAGACAAGAAAAAGTGGATGATCGGAGTGTCATCATGGTGCGAAAGTCAGTAACCCGTTGTAGAAGGGAAAATGCTGACTTTTGTTGATAATTTTCGGAAATGGAACCTCTTTTCATTTTCAGAAACATTAATCACATTGCAAACCTTCTAAATATCGAGCCTTCCGGAATGATAAACCTTTCGAAAAACCTACCCATACATGCATATGCTGCTAATCAATCATGTAAGTTTGATTTACTGTCTGTATCATAAAAACTTACTTTTTTGCAGGTTGGTCTAAAATCATAAAGAAACAAACACTAATTCCACTCATCGCAAGTGTATGATCTTCTTCTTCTTCTTCTTCTTCCAAGAAAAGTGCTGCGTCAAAGCCTTGAAGATTGCGCACTGGGGCTTCAATAGGGACCACGGTCCGCATCCGGAGTGCAGGGGAGGTCATTCCGGACTGCCCAGGAGGCTCTGCTTTTTTCCTTACTGTAACAGTTTCCTTTCACCAGATAAAGACCTAAACCAGACTCATTTCCTTCACTTTACACGTTATAATTTAGTACTTAGTGTAATTTTTTCATAAGAAGACTTTCTCAGTCGAAAATCAGCAATGTTTGAGTTGTGTCCGCACTTTCCAGCGTGTAATAGTAACTTTACTTTTTATATTTCATTGGACGTATATACGAATGACAGGAAGAAATTTCGCGCGAATGGCACACTATGTTTCGGACCCTTTAGCTTTCATAACAAATCACATGCCTACCGTTAAGGAAAAGGCTTGAGAAACCCAGCTCTACAATACTGATATTATCCATATTATTCATCCATAATTATGATAATTCCACTCAATAGTAACAGATAATACCGACTAGAATTGCTTTGTTCCTGAACTGGTTAGCAGTTTACCCCAAAAAATGCATCCATAATATGTAATTAGCAAGATTGATAAGAAAAAGAAAAGTTTGGCTTTTATTTGGGGTTCATCTAGGCTCAAAAAGCTGGTGAGGAGTCATGAGAGCATGCGTTTGTTACTTTGTGTACGGGGCCTGTTCTATAGGAAAATGAAACTATTGTATTAGGTGATTTACCTTTAATGGTAGCTAGGCAACAAGACAATTGAATACATATCTCTTGCCTAGTGAGACGGAGAAGGCATTATGTTTATTGCAAGTCATACATTTGACATGGGAATATTTATGATACTGGGGAGTGTATTAGAGAAGATGTGCATGGGCATGGGCATGAAAGACAATGTGAAAGAGTAGGTGTGTATGTGTGTCTGGGAGAGAGAGAGACCGACAAAGAGAGAACCAAAAAAGGAAAGAGGACAGTAATTCAGAGAAAGGGAAGAAAGAGAGCAATAGAGAGAGAGAGAGAGAGATAGAGAGAAAGAGAGTGGTTGGGGCTCTGCCTGGAAATGCTTTCATTACAAAAGGTCTCTGGTATAGATTTTTTAAAATTATACACATGGATTGAGAGAAGTCACACCGCTTTGCAGGTTTAGAGTAGCAAATAATGTAGTCTAGAATTCTGGGGGTGAAAACTTTATCCCAAATAAGGAACTACAACTATTTTTCACGATTTGGGAGATTTTTTCCCCTTAATGATTTGCTTTTCATGACGAAAAACCGTTTCTGAGGGGTTTTGCATTTAGCCAGAAAACAAGACACTTAAACACATATCTCGTGCCCAGTGAGAGCATTTTAGAGATAGCAGTGTCTTTCAAATGGGGGGGGGGGGGCGCTAAATAAATGGGGCATTTCAGAGAAAAGAAGGGGCCCCTATAACAAATAATCTAACAGCGCAAAATTACAAATTTTAGATAAAGTAAATTTATACCTACCTTATCAGGGACGATCTTCAAGATTGTCACTTTAAGTGGTCTAAGATAATGCTTCAGCAAGATACTTTGCAGTTGTGTTTAATAGACGGTCTAAATGTTATTGTAATAACAATATGTTGTCATAGCACGTATGGTACTTACATCTCAGTCCTTTTTAAAACTTGAATGACATTTGGAAATGTAAATGTAGTTGCCTTGAGTTTGAAAACTCCTACATTATCTGAACCTTTATATTCTTGAACAGAGTGTGATTATCTTGGTATTCTATGAAGTTCAAAATAGCATAGGGTGACAGATGGGAAGATACCTCTTTTAGCAGTTGAATAGAATATGTGTAAAACGTGCACACATCTACTATATAGAGAGGCACTTATTCAATAATGAATTATAAAAAGCAAAAAGGGACCTTTATTACAAAGGAAAAGGGGCAGAACCGATGTCAATGTTAAAAGGGCACCTATCAGATCTGAATAGGGGCACTTATATATCAACGGTGTAAAAGGGGACTTATGAGAAGGGGGAAGGGGCACTTATGCGAAACTATTACAAACCGAGATTAAATTGATAATAGTTCAAGCAATACTGATAGTGATGGTGCCGATTATGATAATGATAATACAGAATGCCCCCTCATCGCTTGTGAATTTCTTTATTTCACATGTCTTGCCTCACGAAATAAAATGTTTCATTTAAGACTTATCATTACTGATTCACATACATATCATTGTCTTTGAAGATCATCTTCGAGCAATTTGTCTCTATATGTTACCTGTTTCTTTGTTCCTCTTCCTTCATGTCTCCCTTCGGTCCACCTTTTTTTTGTTGGGGGGGGGGGGGCATTCGATTGAGGGAGACAAACCTCCTGGAGCTACGCGCCACTGTGAGAGGCTATGTATCACTCATTATGTACAAGTGAATAATGTGCGAGAATTGAATACTCACCAGAATTCCTAGACATGTTTCCTTTTTACGTGCTCAAATTACACACTCACACACTATTGCCTTCACTTGACACTGAACAGCTCTATACCAACGAAGCTTTTGGGGAACAACACATTCAAGTTTCAAGATATTCTATTATTAAGCCACAATGCTTGATCTTCAGAATGGTGTGTGGGACATTTAAGATAGTTTTGATCGACTGTGAAACTTCGATCGTTTGTCCAGGGGTCCTGTCCCTATACAAACATAATGGTGGGAGTGAACCAGAATCGAGAGAATGGTTTTTCCTTTTGCCAGCTAGGTTTATCGGTAGATGCCAGTCAGCCAGTATTTCAACCAATTATAATCCAGTGAAAGAGGGAGTGAGATTTCCCTCCCTGTGGACAGAAGTGCTTAGACGCCCCTTCCCTTCTTCCTCTCATTCCCATCTTCTTCATTTCACGATCTCCCCTCCTCTCTCTTCTATAGTCACGTCACAATATTATCTTAACTTGTTTATAAAGGACTTTGTATCATCATCGTCATCATCAATAACATTCCTGCTTTAACTATCATCAATTTTGAGAGCGTACACGCAAAGAGCTTGAAACTATACCGTCATTTTTCGTCTTAGTTTGTCAGAAGAAGAATTTAATTCACACAACCAAGGACTCAACATTTGTAATGGAAAGGACTTTTACAACTAAAGTGACAGTATTCATCAACAACATTATAAACCAGTTAACTCTAAAGATTACAGTAATTCTGATTGATGAGGTAAATGCACTTCTTTGAAATGAACAGAATGGTTGACACTTCATTGGACGTATGCGAATGACGGGAGAAACTTTTGAGCGAATGGCATCCCATGTTTCGGACCCTTTAGCCTTCATGGAAATCACATTCGTTCCGTGAAGGAAAAAGTGTTATAACCACTGCTGTACACTACCGATATCATCAATGGTATGAAAGCATAATTATGATAATTCCACTAAAGGTAACATATGACAACTACTAGATTTTTAAAGTTATTGAACGGGTTAGAAATAAAGAAAATGAACTCCACAATATGTAATTTGGAAGATTAATATAAAGAAAAACGGTTTGGCTTTTATTGATGGTTCATATATGCTCAAAGAGCCAGAGTCATGCGTGTGTTACTTTGTGTATTAGGGGCCTGTTCTATTTGAAAATGAAACTATTATATGAGGGGATTTGCCTTTAATGGTAGCCAGGCAACCAGACAATTGAATACATATCTCTTGCGTAGTGAGACGTAGAAGGCATTATGATCATTAAAAATCATACATTTTGCATGGGAATATTAGAGGAGTTTTTATATGATATTGGGGAGTGTATTAGAGAGGGTGTGCATGGTCATGAAAGACAGTGTGAAATAGTAGGTGTGTATGTGTCTGGGAGAGAGAGAGCAAACAAGGAAAGGGAACAGTAATCGAGAGAAAGAGAGATAGGAGTAAGAGAGAGAGGGAAAGAAAGAGAGAGAAAGAGAGAGAGATAGAGAGATAGTGGTTTGGGCTATGCCTGGAAATGCTTTAATTTCAATAGGTCTCTGGTATAGTTCTTGAGAATGTACGCAGGGATTGAAAGAAGTCACACTAATTTGCATGTTTAGACTAGTGTAGAATTGATAAAAAAGTTCAGTACTACAATTTTTTCCGAAATTCATATTGATGGTAATAGAATGCATCATTGGTTTACAATTAATTGGATTATTCTGATATTCATCAATTTTGTGTGTGTGTGTGTGTGTGTGTGTTAACCTAGAAGAGGTAGAACCGATACTGATATGTAGCTACCTGGATCTTCTATAGGCCCTTTTTGTGTAGGAGAGCAACCTTTGCAATTTTATTTTCATCATGAACCTCGCCAGTATCTATTGATAAGTTAAATAAATTTGTCAGTGGATGCGAAATATAGTTGATTGATTGATTTTATTTATTCATTTCATATTGTTTGCACAATAAAGAATATAGTTGACAAAGTAAGATCAAAATTATGAAATAAAACAGGAACCTACTGGAAAGCATAGCTCGTCTTTGTATAGGTAAGAATGAATATAATATGAACATTATTATCATAAAACATTTTTATAAGTTACCACTGTCGTTAATTAATTGCACTGGAATTGTTTCGTAACAGCAAGCATTTTTGTTTTCAAGTAGCAAAGCTCGACGTCTATCTTCAGCTGCAGCTATTGGCTTCCAAAATAAAGATTTCTTTTGATTCTGCCCCAAAAGCACCTCATGCTATCTCTTTATAAGGTAGCTGTAAATAGTGTTCCAGGGTCTCATTACTACTAGTTTTTATTGTAAGGCTTGCTGTCTGGAACAAGTTCGATAATGTTGTACATTGGTTGCGTAGCTTCAATGAGAGGGGGGCAGGTACATTTCTTCGATCGTACTGAGAGAGAGAGAGAGAGAGAGAGAGAGAGAGAGAAAGAGCGAGAAAGACGAAGGGAATATAGCCCGGGGTTAAAATTCAGTTTTCTTTCATGTTATTATGCCTTGTATATGAATAGTAACGCAATGTCTATTGTCATCAAAATTTTCAAATAGCATTGTAGAGAAAATGAACCCCCAAAAAATCAAAATAACACATCAACGTTCACTTCTTTCTAACTCTGCTTAATCCTCCGAACAATGAAATCGACTAAGCGGAATCAACTGTTAAACGAATTATTATGAGTCCTACCAGAAATACTAAATTGCCACGTCATGACTGTATTAAAGAGCGAACGGTTGTTGCTTAAATTCAGCATGAGACATAAAGCTAGATAAAACTATAATAATCAACTGTATAAGATGAAAATAGTGAGTAATGATGAATGTTCGTTTTGTAAAAAAAAAAAAAAAGAGCTGGAAGATATTGTACATTTATTTTACAATTATGTAATCAGTATATCAATCTGGAATGAAACGGTGATGGAAAAATGAAGGTTGTCGATTACAGATAAAGTTTAATTTAGAAAATGTAATTTTTGGTTTTGAAGACAAAAGAAAGGATGCTTTAAATTGCATGGTGACTTTGATTAAGCATCAACTATTTGTTCAAAAGCTTAATAACAAAATTCCAAATTTTAGTTCTTCGAACTTTGAAGAAGAAATTATTCATTATTATGAAGACGAGAGATATGTTAATTCGATAACTTTTATGTATAACAATTTTTGTTACTAAATGACAGTCACTTCAACATTTGTTTGTATGAACAACAAGGAGAGAAATGTGAAAGTATCCTGTTTTGTTTGAGTTAAGGAAAGACTTGACTTCATTGAATTGTAAAAATGTTTATTTGACTCAAAATAGCCTATGGAGGGCTAAAACGTTTTTTTTTTTTAAAGAGATAAAACTATAATCAACAGAAATTGAAATTATTTTTAAAACAGAAAATATTGAAAATAGAATGAATAACAGGTTAAAATGATCATGCAAACAAGATTTGTTAATCTTCCAGCACCAACTAACCAAGCACAAATCAGGGAAAATGCAAATAAGAATATACTTGAAGACAGTATTGTAAAATCTATGAAAACAAATCAGAAGGCTATGGGCACAACCACTGTCATGACTGCAATATTGGTAGATCATTTCCGCTGCAACTTAAATAAGTTTCTCAGGGGGCGGGGCGTTAAAGGTGAACGCCGGCGCCAGGCACGATATGCTGGATGGTGGCGGATGAAGTCAGGGATTAAGTGAGTTTGTGCGTCAATGGCAGAGAGAGAGAGGGATAAGAATTGATTGTGAGTGCGTGGGTGAGATAGAGAGACACAGGGAGAGAGAGAGGGGGAAAGGGAGTGAGTTTGTTGAATTATTTAATGTCAATAGAAGAAATAGGTCAATGCAGGGAAAGAGAGACAGCAACTTTGAAAGAGCGAGAGGAAGAGCGAAATTAAAAGAAACGAATAATTAAGTGGTCAATCACAGCGAGATAGTAATAAAGTGATATTGTGTTTGTGAAAAAGAGAAAAAGGTTGGAAGAGGAAAATTGAAATATTATGTGTATGAGAGGGAGAGAGAGAGAGAGAGAGAGAGATGAACAGATGACTGAAGGACGAACAGAGAGAGAGAGATTAATTTTCATGTTGTACCCGTTATTATGTATGCCTAAAGCTAAAGAAATTGAAATATGTCTCAAATAGTTACGAAAACAAGTGTCAATATGAATATGTCATCCCTCACTACGTCACTACACTATACAAGGAATCAATTATGCGTGAACCCTTTCAAGAGCTATTCTTTTCAGGGGATTGTTGTTTTCGTATTCTTCCACACGAAGGCCAAGTACAAATCAATCCGAGTTTCTTGTCCCCGCAAGCATTCCTTTTGCGCCCGCCTCATATTTTTTGGTTTTGTTGTTGCTGTATTATTTGATTTTTTGTTTAGTTCAAGATTAAAAAATCATTCGGTAATATCTTAAATTTAGATCTAAAATAAGTTTACGAGAAAATGCATAATATTGATATCTTTGACAAATATTCCATATTTTTTTCAAAGCATTTAAGTAAAAATTAAAACTGTATTTAATGGGAACTTAATTAAAGTCCAAACATAAACATGGAGTTGGTTACGATTTAATGAGTGGTTTGTCCAACCTGTGTATAATGATGTAGTGCAAAGTAAATGTTTCTGACATTAATAGCGGTTTCCGAACTGAATAATTCTGATTAGGCCTGAATGGGATTAAGTTTTGATCTTGAGTGTCGTCATTTTAACAAGAAAATGATACAAACTACACAAGATATGTGAATTAATTTGCCTGAACTTCCTCCATACTTAGTCTTAAAAAGTATAAGAATATAACCAATTTAAGTGCAGCGCGTTGCCGACGACTCGCCAGTTGCTTTAACTGTAGTGTGTGCGCAAGGGAGCATTACAGCCAGAGCTTCAGGGAAGAATCATTCAGTAACACCCCCCCCCCCCCACCCCATCCGCTTAGCTGGTGACTGCAAGATTTTCAATAATACCAATTATATAAATGTATATACCGCAGCTCTTTATTTATAAATATAATACAGATATTGACCAAAGAGTTGTGTTATTATAACAAGTGTGGACCACCGTAGGAACTTTCAATGGGTTATATTTTCACGAGGGAAAACTATAACCAAGAGCGGTTCAAAATGTCATATTCCACATTCTACTACTCAATATTTTCCATTATATAGCGTCCATTGCCAAATACACTTTGTAATATATAATGAAGGTTATTTTTGATCTCATGCCGTTTAAATTGTTCGAGTCGTCCAACATTGCGCTAGTGCGGTCACTATTTCCAAACCAAACTGGAACCAAACTATACTCATTTGAACGGGTGGTCAATATCACATCGACAAATAACCAGTAGGTAAATATGTTAATGACGAGTTTGGGACCAATCAAATTGTTGTATCTTTAAGAGCAATATAATATACTCCACTGCGCTGTGACGAAAAAGAAGAAAGCAAAAACAAAAACAATTTCATAACAATCGCTACTTTGCGGACACACAATAAATAAATTACTATAAAGCTCCTAAAAATAAGTGCGTCTTCAACAAAGCTTTGGAGACGGCAACAGATGAGGGTTTTATTATGTCTAGTTTTAGGTTGTTTGAAAGCTATGGAGCAGCACAACTGAGCTACTTTATTTTGAGGTATAGCTGTATACTTTACTTGGGAAGTTATTTGAGTATGGATACGATCAAGATATAATACTTTAGACTATTAATTTGGCGCTTGTCTATTCAAAGGCTACTAAATAAGCAAACGTATCTTAAATGCAATTATATGCCTTTTTAACAACAAATGTAACGTAATGAAAGTGATTATCATAATCATGTGAAAATTTCGAGGAACCGAACACAAGTCTGGCATAGGCTTTCTAAACACGCTGTCAATTCATTATTTGTGAGTCTGGCTAAACCAATCTTAATAATTAACAGCTTACTTTTTCATATTTTGGTATGAATTTATCGTAACATATTTGTGGTCAGAAAGTTCACAATTTCCAAATTCATGATAAAATGCAAATTTGGGGGTAGTTCTGCGTTTTCAAGTCGTTATATTTTGATGAGGGTATAGAAAGTACATGGCATGTGCTAATGTCGTAGGTAACTGTAAAGTAAGTTTACCGTTAGGTTCTGAATGGTAACTACTGTAGATTTAGTCCACACAATTGATTATTTTTTGATGTCTCACGTATTTTCTAACAACATGAAGCCTAACAATAATAACAGCAAACTGACATACATGATGATTACATACATATCGACATGAAAAAGACTGTTTATAAACTTTCTTCTGAGTTGTTATGCTTTGATTTGTGTTCAGATTCATTGATACGCAACCGCCTCTCAAAACCACGTGTATAAATCCACACTCACGCCCGAAAAACAACACCAATCTACAGAAACACGCATAACATAAACAAATCCTTCAGATTATTACAAAATATGCATGTACTAATAACAAGTTTGGTATTTATACCGCAGCTACCCACATAATAATGCCTTGTTGTTATTATGAATCGATAACTTTTTTGGTTATATTCTAAAAAATATCTATGAACTCCTCAACTGGTTGTATTGTAATAACAATTTCTTTTTTTCATATTCAAGACTTTATAGATCTTCTTAATTCAAGATTGCCATATTTAATTTAATGAAATTAGATTTGTCTTTCTTTGCAAGTTACCAGGAACATATTTATGCATACCCCTAAAATCAAATGTGGGGTCTAGATGAACTCCCACAAGAACACAATCTCACAGAGACCCCTGCATAAAAGCATTTGTATGTTCGGCGACCATTTAAGCAAAATATCAAGTAACATGGAAACGACTCCTCCTCACTAACGAAAAATCAGGACTAGAAACTAGGAACTGTTTAACATAGCCTAATATTAATAGACCAGATTCTGGTGGTTGTTAATATTTTTTCCTTTGATCGAGTGCGTTCAAGCGCGCTCATCCGATGAATCCACGTACCTGAAGAAAAAAAAGGCGCGTACGCCTTCATAATTATCTTGTACGTAGAGTTATTATTACTACTATTGCTACTACACGTCAATAGTTATTATGCTAGGAATCCTGACTACTTGTGATATTTTCCAAAATAGGAAACAGTATGAACCACTCACGTTGTTTGTATGCTCAATCAGTAGGCCTTTAAGTGCAGGTCGATGACGTCACGTAGGCCTTTAGTTTAGGTGCACGGTTCTTTCGATGTGAAGACGAATTGAGTAATAATTTATTATTATTGATTACTATTATCAACTGGTTGAGGATGTTGTCCGTAATGAAATTTTGCTCAAGATAAAACCCTGCTCACTGAGTATGAGGTTCTATAAACAGCTCAAACTGGTGTAAACTGTGAGAATGAAGAAAACTTAAACATTTGGCTGGAATCACAACTACAGCTAAATTATCAAGTCCGATTAAGCTTGTATTAAAATCTCCTTATTCCCCAAATGTGATGTAGCTTGCTTGAGGTGAGAAAGTATAACAGTTCTCAAAAGTCGACTCCCTGTTCCGAAGAGACCGACATGCAGCAGCCTATATGAGGAAGTATTAACGTACAGCGTCAACAAGTCTAGTTGATCGCGATCACGTTGAGAAAAATGAAAATAATCTGAACAATGCCTTGCTCGCATGGATTAACATTAAAGAGATATGTATTCGTGACGAATCTCAATGTTGCACTGCAGGAGTCCTTCAAAGTGGGGATGCATTATTAACTAAAAAAAGGGCACTTCATGGGGAAAAGGGGCGTCGTCTACAAATTGTAACCTCAAAAGGAAAAGAAAACAAGTTTTTAGACATTGTACATTCCCCTTCATTGTATCAGGGATGATCTTTAACATCTCCTCTTTATTGCTTCAGCACCGTACATCGCAGATCTGTGTAACTGTCTGAAGATTCATTTCCTAGCACTAAACAAGTCTATTTAATGTATAGACCTACGAAAGCTTCACTCCAGAAGAGCAAACAATTGTTTAATGATGTTATTGCATTCTGACAATTGCAGTACAAAAGATAAAAGCTGGTGAATGAAATACATGATCACCACACACACGTGGGAAGGAAGCACCTATCAGTTTGAATACATTTAATTGATAAACGACTTCGCATTATACATCACGTAATCAAGAAAATGGCGATGCATGCCCATGTCGTGCTGGTAAACTGTTCATTATGCTAAGAATGTTTTGCGATATACCTCTCTCATTCACTTTGGTGGGGAAGCTTGTAGATTATAGGACAATAAAAAAATCTCTCTGAATAACTAAAGTTATTTCTTGGGGCGAGGTATCCTTTAAGTTGGCACCTCGTGAGCCGAAATCACTGAACTTCACGCACTGTGTTGTGTGGAGTTAGTTGACTGAAACATGCCACGTTTTTTTGTATGGTGTCTTCAAATTTGCTATTTCATCACTGGGAACGCTTGACGAGAATATAGTATCGGGATAAATTTCATACGAGGATGAGGCCAGGGGTTACGGTTAAAGTTGCAAGATTGCCAGACTATACATCTTTCTGAAATGTTCTGTAATTCAGAGGGTACACTTGAGTATATATATTTCACACCGAACGCTAAAAGTATAATGGTACTGTTAATAGGTTGCAATTATTATACAAACAAGGAAGTGGTATGGCTGTGTATAAGAATGGCAACAAAGGTAGTTACGCGTTGTTTTGAAACAAGAAACTTCAAGCATATTACACTTCACGGCATCGTATAAAAGAAAGCGGGAGCCATTTCACTTTCTATTTTATTTTCTTGAGAAGAATATCACAGCAGAAAGAAAAAAAGACGGCGACGAAGACAAAATATTGCAGGAATGTTGATTTAAATTGGTTGATATGCGTATGGATCGAAAATACTAGTAATTTCTTTTTTTTTTCTTCCCTTTTAAGAAAAAAGAAAAAAGGATAGGGTGGAAAATATCGTGCATCACAGCGGTATGTCAATATCTAAATATGGTCGTAGTACAGGCCCATTAGACGTGTATGGCCGCATGATATACTAAATGTTTATGATACCAAAACGATCAAAACGGTGGATGGTAATATAAGAATAATGCAAACTCAGCAAGACTGAATTTACCATCCTCCTTTTAAAATTGAAATTCTTGGTTCGGAGAAGCCAAGTGTTTGCTACGGGTATACAATTATTACGGTAATATCATTGCGAAACTATGTAAAACATTCACTGAGGTTAACCCTGATAAGCTAGAACTGAATTGATACAAAATCAATATCAACTACTATTATTACTACTATTACTACTATATAGTACTACTACTACTATTCCTACTCCTACTACTACTACTACTACTACTACTACTACTACTACTACCACTATTACTTCTACTATTACTTCTTCTTCTTCTTCTACTACTACTACTACTACTACTACTACTTATACCTCTACTCCTACTATTACTACTACTACTACTACTACTACTACTACTACTGCAAACTAATACTGCTAATACTACTACTACTACTACTACTAATACTAATACTACTCATACTACTACTACTACTACTTCTACTACTACTACTACTACTACTACTACTACTTCAGACGGATTCGGGCAACTATTACTATAATGACTACTACTATTACCGCAAATGGATTCAAGCAAAGTGTCCTTTGAAATACAAAATAATCTTTTGCAACAAATCATAGGCATAATAAATTGTAAATAAAAACAATATTACGGATACTGTAAGTACTTCTTCTTCTACTACTACTACTACTACTACCACTAATAGCCTATTAATATTACTACTACTACTACTACTGCAAACTAATACTGCTACTACTACTACTGCTGCTACTACTAATAATACTATTACTTCTACTACTACTACCACTACTACTACTAGCCTACTACCACCACAAATGAAAAGGTGTCCTTTCAAATACATATATGTATGTTTATATACATATATCTTTAAACCAATACAATAATCAAGAATTTGTCACTCGAAACGCTGCAACTACTACTTTTGATACAGCTGCTGCTGCTACTACTACTACTACTCCTACTTCTATTACTACCACTTCTCCTTCTACTACTTCTACTCCTTCTATAACTGATACTACTACCACTACAACAACTACAACTACTACCGGGGCACTCGCGGCAAGTCTGGAACAAAAGAAGGCAGAGAATGGATAAATCTCTATTTCTTTAACGCCTATTATACACATTAAATTCTAGACATACATACATTATAGGAGGAAAGATGATACCGGGTCGGCAGGCGCGGATCCAGGATTTCCTGTGCTGAAATTTAAAAATCGTGCCGGCCGATAATTCGCTCAGTGGTTTCTATCTTTCTTTCCTTTCATTTCAAAAGCCTTTCAATTAAGTAGTTTATTCATGCAAGGTGAAGGAGGATTAAACACTGTAGAAATGTATAAGAAGGGGTTTTCAGACTGTGCTCAGACTTTACATGAGAATAAAGTATATCCTGTTCTTAGTTTTGCCTAGCCATCAACGCAACGCACATCTTACTCTGGTTACATTTATAGGATATAAAATGAGAGTAGTAGGCAGGGTGGTAAAGAAATTGAAATCAGCATTACAAATCCAAGATTGGACAAACACAGCCATACAAAACACTGTCAAAATATAATGGTTAGATGCATGGTGCTTCCACATTTTTAAAAGTATAAAGAGGCGAAACTATAGTCTGTCAGGAAATGCTAAAACTAAAATTAGATCATGGGGACAAAAGATATATTCAAAGAGTATTAGCTTATAATCTCACCAGGCGTTATTCCGTGGTAGTGTGCTGCCTGATGACTTGTCTCTTTTTTTTTGAAACCCTAAACGTAGACTAGTTTTTCGTAAGCGAAGATCACAGTGAGAGGGCGCTCGACAACAATCCCTTTTTAGTGATGTTGACTATAGGACAGTTTGGCTACCTCGGATCGACTTGGGCCGAATATTACGAATACAGCTTTGTTGGGCTAGCACAAAACAAACGAATACAAGGCATGTCGTGACCAATCGAAACAAAGGCGGCCAAAATCAAATAGCTTTGATCCTTCTTAAAGATCTTTATAATTTTGGGAAGCCCGGTTGTGCATTTTGGAATAATCATTACAGAGTAAATGAGGTGCTTCCTAAATAAATTTTGTTTTCCCTCTTGAGAAGAATACTCCCAACTGTCTATCGCAGAATGGACCGTCGCAGTAGAAGTTTCTTTAATCCCAACCTCTCCTACTCCTTTTTGACCCCCTTCCCCGGTATTCCTTTAGATTCATTCCCGGCCTGTATGTATGAATAATGATTACATAACTCTCATGACCACATATTAGTTGTCATCTCTATGTTTTGTACTAAAAACCATTTTCTACCCATGCGACGATAATATCTGCGGACTGGAATCCCCTATCACGCTCTTTGTTATATCATACCTCCTATATGGGCAAGAAGAGGGGGGGGGGGGCATCCAATCCTCATCAAAGATGTTCATACTATGGCCAATCCTGTGGAATCGGACCATTTGGCTGTTTGCGTTCGTCTTCGCTCATCGCAGCCCGCTCCAATGCCTTCTGTTCTCCGGTCTTTCCTACATGTCAACAAGGGAGACTTTGACCACCTGCGGACTCTTCTTCATCTCATTCCCTGGAACTCATTTCTAGACCCTTGTAATGTTGAAGAAAGTTCTGAACTATTCTTAGATCTTTTTAATGCAGCAATTAAAGAATTGATTCCACAATCATCTAAGCGTAAATCCAAATGCTCACCATGGATCACAGCTGAACTCAAGAAACTTATTTCTAAGAAACACTGTCTGTTCAGAAACGCTAAAAGAACTAAAGCTTCTACTGACTGGGTTACATACAAAACTATCAGGAATCAGGTGAAAACCCTCACAAGGAAAGCTTACTGGACTTATGTTAACACGTTATTTGCACGTAAAGACAACAGGAAGAGTTTTTGGTCATTTGTACGTAGTCGTAAACAATCACTACCTCCTCCTAAATTTAAGTATAATGAAGCACAGTTTACTCAACCAGATGATATAGCTGCAGCTTTCAATTCTCATTTCTCTTCAGTTTTTTCCCCTCCTTCTACTCTACCTACTGAAGCTCCTGAGTGCACCTTGCCTATCTCTGAACTTAATCGTTTAACAGTATCTGATACAGATGTCAGCTCAGCTCTCTCCAGATTACCTGTAAATAAATCTCCTGGGCCAGACGGTATTTCACCAAATGTTCTCTCTAAAGTAGCTTCTGAAATTTCACATCCCTTGTCAATTCTGTTCAATGCATCTCTGAGTTGTGGTAAAGTTCCTTCTTCATGGAGAAAATCCCATATTACTCCTGTATTCAAGAATGGTGATAGGTCGTTGGTCTCTAACTACCGCCCAGTAGCCCTTACTTCTGTGTTATGTAACGTTCTAGAGAAACTTGTAGTCAACTGCATACAGGAACATGTAGGGTTATACGGTCTGATGAGTAAACACCAACATGGATTCACTAAAGGTAAAAATTGTGTAACACAACTTGTAAACTTGGTACATAATTGGGCAGCCTCACTAGACAAACCACGCCCTCCACACATTGATGCAATTTTTCTTGACATGTCAAAGGCTTTTGATAGAATGCCTCACAATATCCTCCTATCCAAGTTAGCAACCCAGTACAATATTCGTGGTAACATATGGAAGTGGGTACGTTCCTTTCTATCAAATCGGCTCCAAAGAGTAATGTTCCTGGGTTCTCTCTCTTCTTGGAGTAATGTCCCTTCTGGTGTGCCCCAGGGTAGTGTAATTGGACCGCTACTTTTTAATCTATTTGTCAACAATGTTATCTCTGATGTTTCCTCCGATCTTTTTCTTTTTGCTGACGATATGTTACTGTTTCGTACAATTCGTTCACATGATGATGAAATGCAATTGCAACATGACTTAGACTCACTCCATCAATGGACAATTACAAATGGCATGTCATTCAATCCATCCAAAACGAAAGTGATGCATATAACTAGGAAGCGGAACATCCAAAATGCCGTCTATACCCTGGGTGACACACTGCTTTCTTCTGTCACTTCTTACAAATATCTTGGTATTGTAATAGGTTCAAACCTCTCTTGGAACATTCAGGTTGATGCAATTACTGCACGCGCGAGTCATCTTCTTGGGTTTATAAGAGTTGTAGCCCGTGGTTCGTCCACCTCTGCTATATTTGCCCTCTACAAGGCCTTGGTACTGCCAATACTTGAATATGGCATCCCTGCATGGCATCCCAATACCCTAAAACAAACACAACAATTAGAAAGAATCCAACGTATAGCAACGCGCGTTGCTCTTAAACAGAGAAGAGGAGAAATGCCGTATGAAGAAAGGTTAAGGGTTCTCAACTGGTCTACCTTGTCAGCTCGTAGAGATTATCTTTTATGTTCATTTACCTTCAAATGTCTGTACTTTTGTTGTGACTGTGAAACACTAATAGAAAACACAGCCATTAGCAAGAGACGCCTCTTTACACTGTCCTTCATTCATCAGCAATCACGAACACAGGCCCTGTTCCTGTCCGCTTCCCGGAGATTTCCTCGGGTATGGGATGAATTACCGTTAGAGGTTAGGGATGCATCGGTGGTCTCCTCACTTTCATCCTTTCTACTCTCTATGAAGCGGTCCCTTCTCGATTCTAACTAATTTTCAAACTGAGAGGGGCTTCCTCACTGAGAGTGGGGGATTCCTCCTTTTCTTTAATAATCATTGTTTATCAATATCCAAGAACTTATTGAAACACTGGATTCAGAATGATATCAATATTACTTGTTTAATTTTTTTTTCTTTCTTTTTTTTCTCTTTCAATGATACAATGATTATATTAATTGAACCTGGAACAATGGTCCACATTGATAGCTTCATATCCACATTATGCCACTCTTCTTAAATGATAACACCATAGGCCCTACTCAATATTTTGTGAATGATTATCAATCCTAATGCTTATTGCACCTTTAATTTCTGCAAAAATTGTACATTATTGTGGTACATGACGTTTTATAATTTCCTTGATTGTATAGCCCAAAACAATATTTACGCTCTATTCATATGTATATTGTTGTTATATACAAGAAATTGCTGGTCAGATTTACCTTGAACAATTACACATCTCTTCTTTTTTCTTTTTAATTAGAATTTCTTTGAATGAGACACCGTTGGATCAATTGAATAATGACGATTTATGTTAATTGTGTTCTGGTTATTTTAAGTTTTAAGTTTTTTCTGCATACAAATCTTAAAGCACTCTATTCATTGCAGCTTCATATCCTCTTAATGCATTTATCGAAATTTAATTTAATCATGATTTTCTGAATGAGTGTTTGTAATTATTTTGTATACTTATATAATGTGAACCTTGCAATATATTCTATTATGTCTCGGAATGGCATGTGAGGGTGCACATGCCCCCGGGCAACAGGGAAGAATTTCGCTTTTGTGCACCCTGACCCACATGCTATTCCTTCTTTATCTTACTTTGTATTTTTCCTATTTCACTCTGTATACACCTATATACACTGTACATGCTGAATGTGTTTTTATGGTCGAATAAATAATAATAATAATAATAGTAGAACAATAAGGCAATCTTAATGGTAGATGGGTTAAAATAAATCGGACCAATAATAAAGGGTTCTGAAAGTTTGAAATATGAGACCACTATAGCTATGCGAATCTCAAATTGCAATTTTAGTCAGTGGATTGTGACGTATATCGTCAAGAATAACTTTCCCGTTTGTCGTGTACAAAATATATTTTCTTCTGTTTTTCTCTCATGTGCCATCTTCCTTGGGGCACTATTATTCAGGTATCAGAGATAGCATATAATCAAAAGTCATATAAAAAGAAAAAGACTCCCCTGAGTCATCTATCTTGGGGAAAACAAATTAAAATCGTTGTGTTGGTACAAGTGGGAATACTGTCCACCATTACATAACATTGCCATTACCGGTGTGTTCCAATTGATAACTGAGGGACGATAATAAATACACGAGTAACACATTGGCTATACCGGGTATCGAATACACAGTATTTCATGTGGTTTATTACAAAGTCAGTCACAAGGTGGCGCTATGACAGTCTTCCCTTCTCAATGAAAGAGTAATCTTTTGTTTTGGATATCTGTGTTGACATTCAGGTTTGCTTTACATGTACATGTTAAATGCCACAATTTCGTGAATCAAGTATCAGATTGATAACTTGTATGTGTCACTGAAACCTAATGAAAACGTACACAGCATAGAAAAGTAAATAATAAGACATCAAAGTTTAGATGCGTTTAATGATTTACTTGAATGTATATTGCCCCAAAAACATAAGTACTTGTTTACATTGCCATCATGAATACAAAATAGTAACAACTCGATTTCGTTTCTATGCTGTTAGCTTCAAAATCGGTAACTGATCGGGGTATACGATGCATGATGAGCGATTCGTGAGAGATTGAAAGGATCAATAAATAAAAAAATACAAAGAGATTTCAAATATAAAGCTGGGGTGATTAATCTTAGAGCATCCTGAGCTCTTTGCATGGCGGATATGAGCAAAATAAAATATCATTTGTTAAGTTAATTACAATTCTTTCATTTCTTTCCCTTGCGTCTGCTAAATTTTTCTTTTTATTTCTGCATTTTTTCCCTCGGTCTTCAGTATACTTTTGGAGCGGACCTCCAGAAGGGTTTGATCCGGCCATTTACACATCACCTAACCCCACCGAACTTGAAGAAGAACTATTGTCCCAAAGCAGTCTTAACACCAGTCACTTAAACACTAAGGAAATATGTAGACCAGGTTATTCCCATCAAAGATCCTGTATGATAAAGCCTACATTGGCAGGAAGATGTGTGACTCCAGGGATGTAAATGGGGTCTTTATAATAGTCACTTCTAAAGTAAAGAGACAATCTGACCAAGTTATTTTCCCCTAAAGCTCATGCACGATAAAGCATACATGTGCAGAGAGATGTGTTTCTCCGGTAATGTAAAGGTAGTCTTTATAACAGTCACTTCTACAATAAGGAGACTGTGAAAGTTGTAATTTTGTATTTGTCAGTTAAAGTCATTTTATTTAGTATTTATTGATTTAGGTTGACATTGCAATAATAGAACTACAGAGGGCGTTTGGTCAAAGATTACTTTGACAATTCTTAAGTTTTTCTAGTTTAAAGGTAAGAAACTGGTTTGGCGCCACCTGTTGTTGGCTGATTTGAAATGATCATGTTTGCAAAATGATTTCTGTTTTGTGAGGAAAATCTGTGGTTTTCTGGAGCATCCTTTGTTCCTGAGAGCTGTTTCTACAGTATTATGGGGGCACAGAGGTTAGTTAAACCACATATTTGAGCATTATGAAAATGAATGTAAAAAAGGTAGTTTTTTAAGATGTTTACAATGTATGAAACTTACATAGTGGCACAGTAATTTGTATGGCAAATGTATAACATGTGTAAACTGTGTACCCACACATATGATAGTACAATTACCTTCCCAGAGATATCTTTTGAACATTTAATATGTCATTACATCTATAATTGATGTTTTGGTTTTGCTTGAAGTTGAAAGAAATAGTAAAGTTAAACGTATGATGCAGAAGAAGACATTCTATGATGAAAATGGATGAGGAATGTGTTCCTATTCATGTGAATGACAGGTCAAGGTCATGACTTTGTTATTGTGTTCCTTGACTTTAATAAAGTCATTCAAGCTCGTTAAATATGGTCACATTATTAGTTGAAATCGTGTTAAATCTGATTTAGACATGATAAAGATGATGTAAGTTTAATTGTGTGTTAACTGTGATATTATATATGAAATTCAAAGAGAGTTAGACACTGAAGTCAGACAATGCCTTTGATTTAATAGAATGCTATAGCTGCTAAAATTTTGTGAAACTTATATTCATGAACACATACTTTAATATTATGCATTTCTGTTATGCTTTATCATGTACAGTTTTCACGGAGTGAGGGTACAGCGAATGATTAAACGCCAAGGAGAAGAAACTGACACTCCCGTACAAAAACCTGAGTCATTGTAATTATTCAGCCTCGCAAGCAGTCACAGAGACACTCAGACCAAGTTATTTCCACTATAAAGTTCCTGTACGATAAAGCTTACATGTGCAGAAATATATGTTACTCCAGTAATTTAAAGGTAGTCTTTATAACAGTCACTTCTACAGTAAGGAGACACTCAGACCAAGTTATTTCCACTAAAACTCCTGTACGATAAAGCCTACATGTGTATAAAGATGTGTTACTCCAGTAATGTGAAGGTAGTCTTTATAACAGTCGATTATACAGAAAGGAGACACTCAGACCAAGTTATTTCCACTAAAACTCCTGTACGATAAAGCCTACATGTGTATAAAGATGTGTTACTCCAGTAATGTGAAGGTAGTCTTTATAAAAGTCGATTATACAGCAAGGAGACACTCAGACCAAGTTATTTCCACTAAAACTCCTGTACGATGAAGCCTGGATCTGCAGGATGATTTGTGACTCCAGCAATACAGTAAGGAGACACTAGACACAGTTGATTCCAATGAAAGGTCCTGCATTGCTTATGAAAAATCGCACTTAAAACTTGCAATAATCTAGATATTTGCAGGTGAATTGCTTGCGAGTTTCCAATGTTATTTCAAAGTTTTTCAACAGCACCTCTAGCATTCCCTGTGCAAGTCACGTGAATATTTGATTTGTACATAAATTCTTGCTGTTCCAAGCGGGTTGCTAGTAGATCCAGTAGTACACTGAGATCCTTTTCAAAGAGATTTATCTACCTTTGCCTCGATCACTGTCTGTAAATGGGTACATGGCAGGACTCCTCGAGATGATATTAATGGCAGCCATGCTAATAATCATTTAGCGCCAGAGAATCTGACATACATGAGGGCTTTACAAGAACCCACTATTATTATTATTATTACAGCATTATTATTATTATTATCAAATTGGCAACCCAGTCTCTAAATATGATGTCAGCCTCTTACATTTTATCCTTCGTTGAATGCAAGAAATTGTATTAATTCTATTTTGATCAAAAGATATGTTTCGTGCCTATCTCGATCTATATCATGGATAACATGTTCTGTCATGCACCCCCATATAAGATAGGTCTTCTATTCCAATAACATTTAAAAAAAAGAAAATGGGGTCATTCTGTCATTCAGACCAGTGGTGAATTGCGAAAGGATGACATCACAACATTCTCAAGGAAATTGCAAATTAGTCTCACAGATTCCATGTTTTTTCATGATTTTGACAGATTCATAACTTTCTTCTTGATTGCCTGATTTTTCTCAAATGTTTAGTGAATTGTTTTTCGAATTGTTCTACTTCTATTAAAAACAATTAAATATCAGGGTGAAATTCCCCTTTAAATATTTTTGGTGATTCTATACAAATGACATTTTATTTCATCGTTAAATGAAAATTTCCTGGTCAAACTGGTGACTAATAGTTATTTCTGACATTAACACTAGTGATCATGTCAAAATATTCTCATTTTTTTGGACAAAAAAAGGCATATTTCCTAAGCGATACATTGCATACAGAATCACCCTTAAACAGTTTCTGTTTTCAAACAGTACAGATATTGGAGTGCCACTATGGACTTTTGTCACACAAACAGTGTGTGTATAAATAAATATATATATATATGTATATCATTGTTGTCAGTTTATTATCTATAAGGGTAATCAATGGTTGGGTAAAGACAAAAGCAAAATATATCTGAGAAACATGTGGTGATTGATAGAAAATTAGGAACACTGAAGGAAATTGTTAATATTGAAACTTTAAAAATGACGTCACTAAAAGTGTGGGTAAAATGTGAACTGGCAAATCTGACATGAGACTGTGACGTATGTCTAGCTATTTTAATTAGTTTATCCAATTTTGTTTGATCAAATTTTCTCCTGCCTTTTTAAAAATTTGTATCTTAAAGCTTTCCTAAAAGTTACTCCTGAAAAGATTTAACGCAATTGTATGACTGTTTTTTTAAAATATTTTCTTTTAATGTTATGTTTTACAAATATACAACAAGCAACAAGGAAGCGACAGGAATGTATTAATCACGTAATGTCGAAACATTACTAATTTGATAACGAATATCCCTATTACGATATCGTTTTCAATACCAAAAAGGTTATTTATGTGAAACCTGTGTTTAAATGCCACTCAAGGGAGACAATAAAATCAGTCTTTATAGGCAGGTAAATCTTCATGTACATTTTGTATAACTTCCTCCAATAGATAAAACACTTCGAGAGAAAAAGAAATAAACGAAGTCTTTCATTTAGAGGCTCAAAAACAATTCAGATTGGTGTTCTTTACAACATCGTACTCGGATCGCAACATACATCATGCCCATAGCTGGCGCTATAACCCATATCATTGGAGAAAATCACTTCTCCAAACAGTGTATATAGTTCGGAAGAAAACAAAATAAGCATAGAATGCTATAAACATGATATGACAGAATACAATAAGCAAAGTTAGCAAACAGGTCATGAACATTAAAAACGGATATCAAATCAACAAAATACTAAAATGTAAGCAGTGTTCTCAATATGGCAGTATGAAAGATATGTACATATGAATCTACAAATGATGTCGAAATGAAAATACAAAAATATTAAGC
This sequence comes from Strongylocentrotus droebachiensis, assembly GCA_035222895.1. Classification (NCBI taxonomy): domain Eukaryota; kingdom Metazoa; phylum Echinodermata; class Echinoidea; order Camarodonta; family Strongylocentrotidae; genus Strongylocentrotus; species Strongylocentrotus droebachiensis. The sequence continues at coordinate 82,955 of JAVYIG010006448.1, forward strand.
ATATTATAATACATCATATACCGTCTTGAATGAATGAAAACAGGATGATTGTGAAATGGTAACACAACGGCATAATATACAACCTATGAAAGTGATCCTATGATTTATAAATACATGTTCAACAGTTTATGTTAATACTAAATTAAAGCAATAAAAGATATATATCAAACACTTTGTGATAAGTGGTTTATCCTATTTTTTTTCAAAAACCTTCCTACATTTGACTTTAGGTGAAGGTGAGATACATATGGATGACTCTTATTCTTCTTCTTTTTTTCAATGTAGACAGATTACGATCCTACATTTCTATGGATTATGGAACATCAACACTATACAGTGCGTCCCATAAAAAACGTAACCAAGAAATATCGATGTTTTATCATAACGTAATTGCCATTATAATTAATAAATGACACATGTTTGTAAAGCTTAGATCCGAGTCCCCTTTCATTTGATGCAACTCATATTATGTTTATATTTCACGCATAAGTGATTAAAAACAATTTGAAGAGAGGAAACAAAAAAAATCATTTGGCGGGCAGTATCTGAATTTCAAAGTTAAAATCACATTTCTAGAAAGTTCAATTTCTGCCCTTTCATATGACACCTCAATCGGGAAAAATGAGCCAGGAATAACAAAGTTTTATTTGTTTAAAGTAATGCTTGGATTTTCATAATTGGATTAAACGTGTTCGTTTTCACTTGCTGCCTGCCATAGCAACACACAGAGTTGACAAAAGACTTAACTCCGTTTCGTTGACAATCAGCCATGCATCAAGTCTTTGGAAGTAACGTTTGTATTTGTAATATCTTCTTTGACATATCTGCTTGCAATATTTTATATTTGTAAAGATTACATAAAATATTGAATATTTCACATGAAGGCCGTATTTCACCTAAGAATCTGATTTTACTGATGCCTTGAAACAAACCAAGATGGCAAAGATGATAAGATTGGCCATCGCAACAACAAGAGCAATACCAAACGATATGAAGACTGTGTGCATCGAAGATGTGACATCATATATGTGCCCTGATCGAAATGAGATAAAGAGAACAGTTAAGTTACATAGTCATGTCAAAATAATAGAATCTGAATTTTATAGTTTATCATTATCATATGAAACAATGATAGGCCAGTGATATGGTTAACGTGATACGCCCCCCCCCCCCTCCCCTTGCCTTCTGCGGTTATTTTAATTTAAAATGACCATGCTGGACCATACAGGCTTTATTAAAAGCCATCATTGTTGCTATAACTATCCACAAATCGCTGAATCGGCAATACAGTCGCGACGGCTGCTGAGGTCAGATTTGGATTTTTAGGCGCCTTGTGAATGATATCATCTTCCCGTTAACAACGCGATCGTATGCATGCTCTCCTTGAAAACTGAAGAACAAAACTCAACTTTCGCTTAATATATTGTCGACGATTTAAGTTTCACTTGCCGCATCTCTGCTCAACTTGAAGATTTAAAGCTGGCTTGTCCTCAATTACATTCACAAGTAAAAGGTAAAATATTAAAGCCAAAGTAGTTACTACTTTATTTAAGTAAATGCTTAGTAAATGCTTGAATGTTTATCAACCAAAGTGATGTTTCGGCAGTATCTAGTGTTTTTTTACCAGCAGATCTATTTATAATTTATGTAGTTGATTTTCAACGTTAAAGTCAAACTTCTGTATATTGATGAAATGTGTTACCTTTATGTGGCAAGTAGTAGTCTTTACCCCCCTTACATTTAAGGCATAACATGCAATTTGTCTGGTGAATCGCATTACCCTTTTTTATTAAAGTTATGGCATGTCCATTTTAGTTTGCATCTGTTTAGAACAACAACCGACTAATGTATATCCAACATTTTGTTAATTAAATAATGGGGTTAATGGGGCTGTTTCAAAATCATATTTACACATCTTTAAAGTCAATATTTTGAAATCTTATATTCCCATTTAGCCTACAATTTATATGAGTAACAATAGTTACTGAATGTGACATTTATGAATAATCCTGAAATATACTCTGTGTTGCTGAGATTTTCACAAAAAACACGCTATTTTAGGAGCTGCTGCTGTAAGTAAGTACTTGAGAACTTGCTAGCCGCCGCAAGTAACAGGTGTAATCATATTTAAAGTAAAAAGTTATGCATGTGATTTTTAGAAATTACTTAAGCTACACATTTTACTTATCTAGCTTATGCTTTTAATATAAAGATTTTACTAGTTAGTAATTATTTATTTTGTATGAACACGGCTTATTGTTTGTGAGTTCATCTTCATGGACCTATATTTACCCTGGGCTGTCAACAATACAGTGATGCACTGACATTTTTTTGTGTATATTTTATTTGAAAAATTAAAAGGATAACACAGAAAACATTTTGAAATTCATAATCAGTACTTGCAATTGTATTTTCATTGGTAGTTTAGGTGGCGTCAATAAAACATTGTTTGTGAGGAGAGATAAGCATATTTCCAAACAAACCATAAGACAAAAGTTTCGCCCCTGACAGACATTTTAAAAGAGGAAAAGTAAAATTATGGAGAAGGAAAGGAGAATCCCATCTCTCTCTCGCTCTCTCTCTTCAGACCAAACCTTTTATGTGCCTGTTTAAATAAGTAGATTTAATCACCAATAATTAATCCGTGCATACCAGGGGCCTGTTTCATATAAATTTCAATGACAAATTTGCTCTCAGCCAATCACATGCCATGATTTCAGTAGCTTATAACAGTAGCTTGTAACTTGTTATTGATATCAAGTTTAATGAAACAGGGCCCAGTACCACCTATGTATATATACCTGATATTGTATCTCCTGCTCCTACACCTACTGCTTCGATGAAGAGAAAGAGGGAGAGTGCACTTGGTATATTCTGTGCATCTCTTACTGCTAGCTTCGCCATCACGGATGAAATAGTTCGAAGCACGAACAGGGCTAACCCTTGAACACCTGCCATTACTGCTAAGAAGATGAAAGTCGAGCTGAGTGTGTCCAAGAAGAAAGAGATGGCAGACACCAAGCAACAGAAGATGATGATGATTGTTGCGTCGCAGTTAAAGTGAAGGAGGACCAGAAAGACAATGCTTCCAAATGTACCAGCAATGCCTGCAATCGAAGACAAAAGTACGGCTCTTGATGGATCTATTCCCAAACCTTCTGCGTGAGGGACTAGGAATAAGAGCCAAGCATAAAATACGTAGTTAGCCAAGAAGACGGCAGGCATAACTAGTGTACATAATGGCTCTTCGACCAGAATGAAAGATTTAAACAACTCTCCAACTGAGGGAAGAGAATGAAAGAAGTCCACTACAACCTGCATGTATTCCGTGTTTGAGCGTGAGAAGCCATCATTATCCGATTCAGTTCCCCAATTTGCACCTCCTTGATGCTTCTCGTTCTCTATGATAGAATGGCTATCACTTGATGAATGTGTGTCCATAAGCTGCGTATTTTCTTCTGTACTCGAAGGGAGGTCCTTTGGTGGTCTAAGAATCATCGCAGAGACCACAGCATGAAGTGAGATCCCACCTAAGATGAGACAGGCACCGTCATAGCCATACGCTTCAAGCGACCTCTCGACAATAATGGGTACTGTGAAGACACCACATATGATACCAAACTGCGTTAGTGAATTCGAGAAGATAAAGGACTTTGGAAAAAATCTGGCGAGGGTAACCAATGTGGAGAAGACTGCCATAACTATTCCAAATCCTATAGTAAAAAAAAGAGAAAGAAAATTGTAAATAAATCACATCTTAATGTTGATAATAATGTTGGTCTTAATGCATCAAACTCAACGTATTTTTTCTTCTCCTTCAAAGACCGGTTTATGGTTTTAATTATTAACATCTGAAATTAATTTCAAAATATATTTGTCTTCAAAACACTCAACAAACCTTAATTTAGAAACACTACGGTCTCATGAGAATTAATAGGCAAATATCAATACCTCAAAGACAATAATATATATTAGCATAACACAAATTGGGTGTTTATTATTTCAATAGATAGCAAGATTTTTCCTCATGAACATGCAAGGATAAGAAAATGAAGGAATCTGTCGCTTGTAAACATAATAAGACGCCATTGTATTTTCAGCTGCATACACCGCGGTATGTTCGGCGTTTCAAGAGGTAACAGATGCCGTCCATGCTATTATTCCGGGTTTTTTTTCAATTTTAAAGTGTTTTTTTTTTATTGTTCATTAACCCCTATCCTGTGTATTTACCAACAAAAGAATTCAGTTATCAGAATCGGGTCATATCCCCTTTTGAATGGTTTGACATGCTATTACATTATAATAGCATGTCAAACCATTCAAAATTATAATGAGTTTAGTGTATTACACTAAACTCATTATAATTTGAGAAATAAGAGCATTGCAATTGTGTTCATTCTTTATGGGATGTTGTCTGCTTGGGCAGGATTAGTTCATATTGTGACGGCATTAAAACATCGTTATTTTTCTGGCGAATCTCTCGCATATCTCAGATGCTATGGAGGTGGTTTTATTTATATTGTTTTATGAATCACACTATTTGTAGTTGACCTAAAACTTGTACGATAGCCATCTGTTACATTACCAGTTTTTAGTTATACGTTATTTGCCATATTTTCGATTTTCTTTAAACAGGCACTTCAAATTCTTTCCAATTAAAGCTTGGTACATAGTACATGTATAACTTCACATGGTACGTCACATTTTCAAGAAAAAGGCTGCGCCCATGTCATGCTAAAAGGCATCAAATCATGCCCAGAATATCTTAATTGATATATCTCTTTTACATTTTCGTAAGAAATATTGTACATCAAAGGGCAGGAATACATCTAATTGTTATTCTTTGGGATGAGGTTTCCTTTAAAACCCATTATCCAACCGACATGATTGTGCTATGTCGAATTCCTTAGATGGGTTATTTTTAAACACAGTTCCGGGAAGATATCACAGTCAAAATAAAAAAAAGGAAAAATATCGTGGGGTATTGTATAGCTCTACCCATTGCGATTTAATGAAAAGGTAACAGATAAATCGAAAACTGTTAATCTAATTACAATTTAGTCCTCATAAAGATTTAAGGTAGTATACATAGGCCTATACACGCGGCTCATTTTCTTCCCCACGTGCATGGCCCTTTACATAACTGATTGCTATCATTGCTATGTTAATCCATTAGGCAACAAGAGGTATTTGAAATAATAACAATAGAGGGCAATGTATATTGAGCAGGGCAGTGGCGGTTCGGGAAGGGGGTTTCAAGCTTCTGAAATTGTTTTGAAAAGCAAGAACCCCCATGTCCCTCTCCAACCCCCCCCCCCTCACCCAAAATTCATTATCATTATTATTATCATTATTATTATTAGTAGTAGTAGTAGTAGTAGTAGTATTATTATTATTATTATTATTATTATTAGTAGTAGTAGTAGTAGTATTATTATTATTATTATTATTATTAATAATATTATCATCATTTAATATTATGATAATTATTACTATATGTGGGACAGAGAGACAAGGAGAAGTTGGCCTAATGACGTCATGTTTTTGTGACCATAGCATAACCAGGAATTACACGTCTACTTACCTGTTAAAGATATCAGTATACCGAGTTCAAAGACTGAGTTTGCAAGCGGGGCGCACATTATAGATATTGCGGCCAGTAGTCCACCGAATATTCCTAAGGTTCGAGGCTTCATCACTTTCAGCAGGACATTAGCAATGGGAGCTATTGGGGTTAAAGAAAAAAAAATAAAGAAATATAATATACATGGATTAAAAAAATCACAGCGACAAGTTATAATGCTGCATGTATAAATGTTGTTGTACTACAAAATGCTGAAGCACATGCTTCATAATTGTAGACTTATTCGGCATTCTAATTCTGGCTATAAAGTATTGTTTCATGTTTACTACTAATTTGTGTTAACATGTCCAAGTTTTGCTCCACAGTAAATACACTTGTAACAACGAATATATAGTACATATTAAGTTGGTTCACTTAAAACAGACGATGAGAGTTAGAGTCAAATAACGTTGTTTTTTTCCTTAGTTTTAGGTATTCTGTAATTTCCTATACTTCTACGTGCAAGAAAAAAGATATTCATTGGTATTATCAATATAAATGGATATCGTCTTAGAAGCAGACACAAATATACTGGGTCGGTGTAAGGTTGTATTAACTTAATCGTGGCAACTTGATCTGAGCAAGAGCGTACGGACAACTAATGGTGTAGGTCAAATATTTATGGAATATTTATTGCTGCACGGAAAAACTTACGCCGACTAGGAGGCCACGTCTGAACATGGTTACTGTTCGAGTCCCGCCATTCCGTTCACTCGAACACTTCCTTTCACTTACATTGTTTATAATAACGTAAGAAAACTACTGTATATCAATATTCTGAAGGATTTCTATGTCATGGTATATCGTATATATTATGTATGTCAAGTTATCTTTATTCTTTGTACGTTTATATATTGTGAGGAAAACAAATTTCCAATATTGGACAATAAATTGAAATTGAAAAAAAAGGAGAATAAAACTAATTATATTACCTGTCATGAACATCAGTGAATGCAGACTGCAGATAAAAGCAATTGTCTTGTAGTCACTATCGTACCGCTCCACCATCTCGGGAATGAGAACTCCAAACGATTTAGCCATTCCGCCATCCACAAAGAGGACTAGACACTTACTGAGAACTATGGCGTACCGCCATGGATCTTGGGAATCATTCAGATGTTTATTTTGAGCCATTGTTGTTGTTGTATGGCGCCCTTGATGGTGTTGTAAAGAGACGCGAAAAAAGAGAGTAGGAGGAAAAAACTAATTATGTGAGCCTTTATTACTGGTTTTAGGTTTACAAGCCTTATTATCCATAGCTACAAACGGTGCTAAGTTTTAAGCGACTGAGAACTCCGTCTTTAGACGACGAAGTGCGAGGAGAAAGCGGCAATTTTAAAACGAATGAGGGATGCGCCACACCCATCGATGATCCTAACATAGAGGTATGTGGTAACAGATCTGACTCTAACTCTACGCAGGGAGGTGATAGAGAAGGAGTGGAAACTCTTGTAATTTATTGAAACGCATGCTTGAGTTCTAAGCGTAACACTAGGGACTTTTTATAGATTGAGTGGACGAGAACACGACGAACGCCGACTGATCATGCGTGTCAACGTATTCAACTGCCCATGTTGACTACAATTACAAATCTTTTGGATTTCAATCGACGATATACATGCATATATTTGAACATGACGGACAAAGAAAGAGGACAAAATATACAGTATTCAGGTAGACAAAGGAACATCCCTTCACTGCTATTATGTAAACATGTGTAGAACAGGTGTCACATGCATATTCACCAGTTCTACACATTTTTACATAATATCAGTTATTTCGACATAACTATAAACTGCTGATTTACCTTTTGATATAGTCCTTACGAGCAGTTCGTGTGGTAAAATCCGAACTTAAGTACAGCGGTGCATGCAGCTGCTCAAATTGGTGTAAACTGTGATAACGGCGAGGTCTTCTTGATTCTTTTGAATAATAATTCTAGCCGAATTCGTAACCGTTCGGCTCTGATTGCATCAAAATCACCTAGTTTGCCAAATCTAATAAAACCTGCTTGAGTTAAGAAAGTGGGATAGTTCTCAAATGTCGACAGCCTGACACGTAGGGCATACGTACGAAGAAGTAGTAACACACAGCGTTGGGAATTCCAGTTGAAAGCGGTCAAGTTATGAAAACTGAAAGAAATATAACAATGTCTCGAATGGTCACACGCATTGTTAAATATTATCTTGATTGTGAATCGGCACAGCATTATGTAAATGAGATGAGGCAGAATGGTGTGGATCTCGTAAATAGGAGCAAGCGAAACAACGTGGTGATTCATGGAATTCCGGAGGATGTTGAAGGTGACTCCCACGACTACACAGCATACGTCAAGGAATTTTTTGATACACACATGAATGTTGCCGATGCAGCAGTTGAAAGAGCTCACAGAACACCAAGGGGAACGCCCAAACAAAGAGATGCAGCTGCACGCCCATGCAGGCGCGGATCCAGGATTTCTTAGGGGGGGGGGGCAATTTTGAAATTATGCAGGCAAAATATTGGTACGTAATGGTGACCAGCAGTGGCGTAATGAGCATAAACGTTTGGGGAGGGGGAAGCAGACAAACAAATCTGCAGCCCCCTGAACCTCAGGGATTTGAGGCATTTTATAACGGTAAGATAATCATTCAGGGGCCGTCTTATGCAGGGCTCCCACTTAGCCGAGTTGGAACCTCGAGTTGTGGCGAGCTGGCGCGATCTTATGGCAAGCCGTTTTTTATTAATTGATATCAAGAAATCAATTCTTGATATCAAGAAATAATTTTATGTTGTTAAGCAATGGTTATTCTTGATATCAAGAATTGATTTCTTGATATCAGGAATTCGATTTCGTGATATCAAGAATAGAATTCTTGATATCAAGAAATATGTTTTAATGATAAAACTGCTTGCCATAAGATCGCGCCAGCTCGCCACAACTCGAGGCTCCAACTCGGCTAAGTGGGAGCCCTGCTTTAGACACCCCCTCATCCTGGTGGGGTCGAGGGGGAGGAGCCCCCAGCAGCTCTGGGATTTTAGGCATTTACTTACAGTCCGATGAGTATCTAGGGGGCCGCCTTAGGGCCCTAGGTGGCGTCCAGTGGACACAACCCCAGAGCCTCCAGAAGCTCAGGGCTTTTAGGCATTTAATTACGGTCAGACGAGCATATTTTGATACCTTATTTGTGACACTGGCAGAACACTTATTGGCGTGGGGACCAGGGGGCGGAGCCCCCAGAAGCTTAGGGGTTGTAAGCATTTTATAACGGTCAGATACATCAGTACGAGAATACACCCGACGGTGGCCTGTACTTATATCAAAGAAGAAAAGCATTCAGGTGCCCGCCTTAGGGCTCCTGGTGGGGTCAAGGGGACAGAGCCCCCGGAAGTCTAGGGGTTTTAGGCATTTAATCACGGTCAGATGAGCATATTTTGATACCTCATTATTTTGTGACACTGGCAGGTCACTATTCATGCTTTCTTTCGTTCTTTCTATTTCTCTTTAGTATATACTTCTTCAAACAAAGGCATAACAAGTATAATTTATTAATAAGTGAGGAAAAATCTCGGAAAATTATGTCACTTCAGCAACATTTGTAAGTCACCGGTATCGAATTACAATTATACCATATTCGATTTTTTTTTTCTCGTGAGGGGGGTTGGAGAATCGCACAAGCTTCCCCCCCCCCATCAGTACGCCAGGGACCCCCCCCCCCCCCCCCCGCGATCTACACCTTGTTGGCGGGGAAAATTGCAACTGATCTCCCCTACCTTTCTTTTTTGTCTTTTTTTTAAAATTATTTCCCTTTCTCTCCTATTTCCCTTTCCTTTCTCTTCCTTCTCTCTCTTTTAGGTTTGCTGGGGGGGGGGGGGGGGCAAGGGCCTCCAAGAAATTCGCAAATTGCTCGTGACTTGCTGTAGCTCAAATTTGCCTTCTGTATTAATAATCTCAGTGTCATCTAAACTTATTTCAGAATGTTCTGGGATACCACTTGTTATACTTTGAGCATATGTAACAAAATAGTCATTAACAATTTGAGCAATACCTTTATCATCTGTAATTTTAGCCCCATTCACTTCAATGCTGCAGGGTAAGACCTGATTAGATTTAGGGAAAATATGTTTGACACTCTGCCACATTTTTTGGCTATTCCCTTTACTGTCATCTAGCACTGTGATATTTTGTTTTCCTTTTCTCAGAAGATGATTTACCTTGTTCTTTAGTTCTTTGTACCTTTTCCATGATATAACAACAAAATCCTTTAGAAAAGAAGCATTCAAGTCTCGGCTATTGCATGAATATAAAATATATTCTAAGGCGATACAATTATACACATAATTATTATACATTTACAAAAACAAAACAAAACAGGTTAACATACATGCACAATGGACAAAACACAACAAACATATCATAGGGAAACGCTACGTAAGCTTTGACACTATACAACTATAAAACTATACTATGATAGTGTTTATGTTCAAAATTCACTTTAAATACAGAAATAATACAGTTATAGTTCAAATTAATTTTAAAAAAACAAGAAAAAGGACTTCCTTCATGGAAAAAATAGTGAATAATTCATTAGGTAATTAAAAGTTTATAACTATTATTATTATTATGATGAATTGTATCATTATTATTGGTGTAAAAGTTGGTGTTGCTGATGTATATGTCAATATTTAAATGGTCTAATTCTATAACTTCTGAATACAATTAATTGTGTGTTTTTTCCCAAAAAATATTTAAAAAACGGTATGAACTACTTACGTTATGTGTATAATCAAGGAGAAGGCCTTCCAGTGCAGATCAATGACGTCATTTACCGCCTTTACTTCAGGGGCACAGCGAGTTTTTTCGACGTAATAATAGTTGAGGAATAATGAACTATAAACCGCTGATTAAATAGTCCAACGATATAGTCCTTACGAGCAGTTCATGTGGCAAAATCCGAACTTAAGTACAAGGGTGCATGCAGGTCAAATTGGTGTAAATCGCGAGACTTGAATCTTTTGAATAATAATTCCAGCCGAATTCGTAACTGTCCGGCTCTGATTGCATCAAAATCACCTAAGTTGCAAAATCTCATAAAACCTGCTTGAGTTGAGAAAGTGGGATAGTTCTCACATGTCGACTCCCTGTTTCGAACAGCCCGACACGTAGAGCATACGTACGAGGAAGAAGTAACACACAGCGTTGGAAATTCCAATTGAAAGCGGTCAAGTTATGAAAATGAAAGAAATGTAACAATGCCTCGGATGGTCGCACGCATTGTTAAATATTCCCGGGGTCTCAGTCGCGTAGACCGCATGGTGACCACATGTTTTCCACACACTCCCTATTAAAACGAGGATTTCTTTCTGATGCCAAATTACACCCTAAAGGGCCTATCTCACTGAGCGGCGAATGCTTGCGAACGTAGCGAATTTGGGGTTTCGCCAGAGTTTGTAAAATGTTGTAAAAGGTTGCAAGAAAGATCGCAAACAGTTTTCTTTGTTGTAAACAGTTTTTCTTGTCGCAAAGAAATTTTGAACATGTTCAAAATTTCTTTGCGAATTTATTTTTCCGCAAACAGTTGCAGGCGTTTGCAAAACAGTCGTAAGCGTTTGCAAAACAGTCGTAAGCCTTTGCAAACGGTTGTTAAACGGTTTTGCTCTTTGTTTTCGTCAGTTCTCTGTGTTTCGCCAAAGCTAGCGACCACTTTACCCTATGGTTCCTTTATAAAATCGACCCATTGAGTACCAGTAGTTAGCAAAAGGTCTCAAACGTTCACAAATAGTGGCAAAGGATTGGCAAATAGTTGCTAATCTTCGCAAAAACTGTCGCTAACATTTGCTTACAGTCGTTAATAGTCGCCAACTGCCTTTCGCAAACACTTTCGGAAACATTCGTTCAAATGTTGCTAATTGTCGCTAAACGTCATTTAATGTCGCTGATTTTCGCCAACATTCGTCAGAAAAGTTGGCGAATCCAAATTCGCAACGTTCGCAAGCATTCGCCGCTCAGTGAGATAGGCGAACGTAGCGGATTCGGGGTTTCGCCAGGGTTCGTAAAAGGTTGCAAAAGGTTGCAAGAAAGTTCGCAAATAGTTTTCATTGTCGTAAACAGTTTTCTTGTCGCAAAGAAATTTTAAACATTTTCAAAATGTCTTTGCGAATTTATTTTTCCGCAAACATTTGCAAGCGTTTGCAAACAGTCGTAAGCGTTTGCAAAACAGTCGTAAGCCTTTGCAAACGGTGTCGCTGAATTTCTTTTTGATTTGCCAATGCTATCGACCACGTTACCATATGGTTCATATATAACATCGACCCATTGATTAGCAAAAGGTCCCAAATGTTCACAAATGATTGGCAAATAGTTGCTATTCTTCGCAAAAAAACTGTCGCTAACATTTGTTTACAGTCGCTACAGTTGCCAACCGCCTTTCGCAAACACTTTCGCAAACATTTGCTCAAATGTTGCTAATTGTCGCTAGACATCTCTACACGTCGCTAAATGTCGCAGAGGCGAACCCTGATGTTCGACAACATTCGTCAGAAAAGTTGGCGAATCCAAATTCGCACCGATCGTAAGCATTCGCCGCTTATGGCCCGGTCCCACTGGCCGACGGACACAAAACGTATGCATAAAGGACACAGCGGACGAGCAAAATTTTGGGGGTGGCTCCATCCGTTTTCATCCGCTCCAGAAATGGACAAAATTTGCGAAAATTTGCGAAAACAGAACGGAAAATAACGGACGTGGGTAGTATGTAGCGGGGATGTTAAACGGATGTTCATCGGAAGCCTAGCGGATGAAAGCGGATGGAAGTGGATGACAGCTTTGAATACTTTATATACGAGATGCATACGCTTACATCCTTTTTATTTCCGTGCTACTAACGATGTATATACGTTCCATGTACCTTATCTTTCCTCCCTCTTTCCGTTTTCAGCTGCAGCGGATGTGAGTTGCGAGGATGCCCAGAGGATGCAGAGAGGATACAGCGGACGTTTAACGGATGATAACGGACATAGAACGTTTGTTTACATCAAACACGGCGGAAGTTCATCCGTTCTAAAAGTTTTGTGCAGCTCAAAACTTTTTGCGCGGATGAAATCACAGTGGACGGATGCTCGATGGATAGAGCGTTTGAAACACGTATGCAACGAGTACACAACGGATGCATAGCGTTTTCTAACGGATGGCGAGATTTTTTTACGTTTTACATCCTCTTTGCATCCGTAAGTGCAGTGGGACCGGGCCTTTAGTGAGATACACGTACCCTTACATGAAAATTTCGCGTGATTTCTTTCCCGAATTTACACCCTAAACGGGTATTTCACAAAAGTGTACTCCTAAACAACTATTGTTAAATGGTTACCCCCTTGGGCATTTTGAGGTGCGATAATTACCATGTAAGTTGTTGACAATGTACGTGAATTCCTACCACCCATCCTCTCCTACCGGCGCTATAGTTTCCTTTAGAACTATAAGCTCAACAAAGATAATCATCAGTCCTTTTCAGAAGTCCGAAATCCTCCCTCTCTCACATGATGCACCCGCAGTCTCTCTATATATACTGTATAGTGTACGTGCAGTAAAGGGGCTTCTTTATGTGTTTTTACATTAAGCAAGCCGACGTAATCGAACAATTATAGACAACCGGCTTCCCGACCAGCTTTCAATTCGGAGTTGGGATCTAGAAAAATACCACTAAACGTGTACAGCGGGACTTTGAAAAAGTACCCTCTATCTTGAAAATGGACGTGTTTTAACCCCTTAATTATGTTAACCCCCTAATGTGGCATCGCGCAGACCGCGTCCAATCTATTAAAAATAAAAATAAATCGCGTTTTCTTGGTCAAGCATGCTTACAGTATTTATATTTCACTGAGACCCCTGGATAAATATTAGCATATTAATTTGTATTTGTGACGGGTTATGTTGCTGTACATGGGGTCTTTGAGATGTATTTTAGTTTTGAAAAAGAATCTGATTCAATCGATATCCACACACAGAGAGATAGAGACAAAGAGAGAAAGAGAGAGAGGGGGGAGAGAAAAATAATAAGGGAGTGGGTGAGTGAAATGACGATGATTATGAGTAGCATTTGTATGGCGCCATATATTTGTTTAAAAAAAACATTCAAAGGCGCGAGCTCCTCCAAATAGAGGGAGGGAGATAATTGGGTAAGTGACCCAAAGCGATTAGGCCTAAAAGATGGAGAGAGAGAGTGTGTGTGTGTATGTGTGTGTATAAAAGAAAGGGGGCGAGTGAGTTAGTAAATACGAGAGAGAGAGTGTGTGAGAGAGAGAGAGAGAAAAGGGAGAAGAGGGAGTGAGTGAGAGGAGAGAGAGAGAGAGAGAGGGTGAGAGAGAGAGTGAGAGAGTGAATGAGTGAGAGAGAGGGTAAGAAAGAAAAAAAAAGGGACAGAGATAGAGATAGAAATAGATTGAGGGAGCAGTGGCGTATCGTGCTAGTCATAGGGGGGGGGGGGGGGGGGTTGGCAGGCCTACAAGATTAGTGTTCAAGCATCACTCCAATCCTAAATTCATCACATAATATTCACTTTGCATCACTCTGACACTCGTCATTTGCCATACACGCACGTTCGGGCATATTTGATTCTAAATTTTGCGAGTGAGCGGAACCCTTAAAGATACCCTGCGGCACCCCGGTTAAAAACAACGCTGTACTTAATGGTCAAGATTTGATGGGGGGGGGGGGGGGGAACATTATTTGTTAAAAGGCTCATTTGACAGCAATTAAATTTCTAGCAATCAACTATTAACTATACTATCCATTATTATATACCTCACTTAAGAAATCCAGCCATCTGATTGGTCGAAATTGCATTCATAAACTTTAACTATTTCTGTAAAATTCCCAGTAACCATGGTTAAAATAGTTCTAAAATCCCAGTAACCATGGTTACCGGGAAAATAGTTCAGTCTCCATGGTTACCCATAGGTTTACATGTTAACAAATGGTTTGAGCGATCGAGGATACCGTACGTGTGCGAAGAATTGGTCGGTATTTTCATACAAGACAAGACAATTCCAAACAAGACAAAAATGGCTAAAGAAAATCTCCCAAGATTTCAACTTATCAAATGCAAGACTCGCTGACAGCAAGAACAACAAAAAGGGTACGTGAAATTATCCATAAACATGTTCGTTTAGTTGCTAAAAATGAGTACCAGCATAGACGTAGACGAAAATAGATCTAGTAGTCTACTAGTAGTCAGGGTGTCTGATCGCGCACCCGATGTTGTGTACTAAAATTATTCCCAATACAATACAATACAATGAACATTTAGGGCGCCATTCCCATAAGGCTCAGAGCGCTAACATAAAATAATATTATTGGTCTTTACTACATGTAGTAATTAAAGGAGATTACACATCGCAATGCAGTCTCTATGAGACTGCATTGCAGTCTCTACGTGCATTGCGCGACCATGCAAAAAAAGTCAAGTTTTTTTTTTCAATTCGAGATTCAAACCTTTATCTGTTGTGATCCTGAAGGTGATACTCAATAAGTGAGGTGTCATATGAAGAGGCAGGTTCTTCTCCTATTTCCCCACAGGGCCGGCCCACCCCTAAAATTGTAAAAATATCTTGCTTAGACTAGAATCTAGATCTAGTCTACTCTCAAAGATACAGGTGGTGTCATTAGATGACTCTTTTGTTTTCGGCATATAAAAGTATTAATGACTGCTTTAATATTGGAGAAATAGTTGTTTTTATACGCTCTCGGGAAGGTTACAATTGGGCTATTGCCCTCGGCACGCCTCGGGCAATAGCACAATTCTAACCTTCCCTTGAGCGTATAAAAACAACTATTTCTCTCAAAGCAGTCATTAATACTATACTATCTAAGGGTAATCAGAGCTTGGGTAAAGACAAAGGCAAAATATATCTGCGAAACAAGTGGTCATCAGGAGAAAATTAGGAACTCTAGAGAAAATTGTTAATATTGAAACTTGAAAAATGACGTCACTAAAAGTGTGGGTAAAATGTGAACTGGCAAATCTGGCATGAGACTGTGACGTATTTTTAGCTATTTTAAATAGTTTATCACATTTTGTTTGATCAAATTTTCAAATTTTGGTTATCTTAAAGCTTTCCTAAAAGTTACTCCTGTAAAGATTTAATGCATTTGTATGACTGTATTTTTAAATTTTCTTTTAATGTTATGTATTAAATATACAACAAGCAACTAGGAAACGACAGGAATTTATTAATCACGTAATGTCAAAACATTAATAATTTGATAAAGAATATCCCTATTAAGATATTGTTTTCAATACCAAAAGGTTATTTATGTAAAAAACTGTGTATAAAAGCCACTCAAGGGAGACAAGAAAAGCCGGCTTTATATAGGTATGTCATCATTATGTATAACTTCCTTCCATGAGAAACACTCTTCAAGGAAAAGATAAACATCTAGAGTCTTTCTAGACGGGCGATCTTATTTTGTTTATACAGTTAAAACATATACGGTGTATTGGTAGACGATGTAAATGTCAACCATCATGTAAATAGTCTCTCGCCAAAATGGTGTTATGATGCCTTTTAGTATGGAGTCATAATAACAAATACATCTAGAGGCTCAACATATTTCTGATTGGTGTTTTAATTAGCATCATATTCGGAACCCAACATACATTATGTCGATAGCTGGCGCTATAACCTATATCATTTTTTTTTTTTTTTCAGTTTCAAGTTTTTTATTTCTGCATTTTCCATAAACAATAACAAAATAACAATGAATACATTTTAGCAATATAATGATAAGTAATACAAGTAGTAATTCATATAAATAAATAAATATAAATAATCAATAGTACAATTAATCGTATTTGAAAAGAAAGAAAAGGGGGAGAATGCAGAAGACCGATATCGTAAGCAGAGCTTGAAATGATACCGGCCTTACAAAAGGAGGAGAGGAGACAGGAAGAAAGAGCGGGTGAAGAGAGTGCTGTGCAAAGTGAAGAGTGCACTGCGCGAGCTCCTCAATCTATCAAAATAATTTCCTTTTTATATACAAATAAACAATGAATATTAAAACAAAATACATGTAGTATATTATGACCAGAATCTAATTTTCATACCTTATCAATAAATATTCTTTCATCTTCACTTTAAAGGAAACAAGTGTTGTACATAATTTTAATGTTATAAGCAAGGAGTTCCACACATCGGGTCCATTGTGTCTTATTGATTTTTGTGCCAAAACAATTTTAGGGTTAGTTAAATGAAAATCCATAGAGTGCCTCGTGGGGTACGAATGTACATTAACATTATGAATATAAAAATCATGAAAGGACTTAGGAAGTAAGTTGGAGACATATTTATACATAAAAATAGCTGTTTGAAAAATGTGCATATCAGTTACTTTGAGAGTTTTCAATGTTTTAAAAATAGGTGTAGTGTGTGCTAAATAATCAGATTGTGTACAAATTCGTAGAGCTTTCTTTTGTAAAAGTTCAAGTGAATTAATTTTAGTTTTACAACAGTTTCCCCATATGATATTACAATAATTAATATGCGAAAGTACAAAAGCATTATAAATCATAAAAAGAGATTTGGGAGTTAGTAATAATTTCAATTTATATAATATTCCAATGTTCCTAGAAACAGCGTTCAATATATTATGTATATGATCGGACCAAGTTAAATTAGAATCAATGGTTATCCCCAAAAATTTGACAGAATTTTTTTCCAAAAGCAAAATATCATTAATATATAATCTACAATTTACTTTTGGTGAATGAACATTTCTAAAGTATATAAAGTTTGTTTTAGTAAAATTTAAAGATAACTTATTAGACTTAAACCAAACATATATTTTAGATAATTCAACATTTAAGATTGACGTAAGTGTGTCTAAATTTTTATGAGAATAAAATACATTAGTGTCGTCTGCATACAATATAAATGTTAAAAGTTTAGATGATTTTACAATATCATTAACGTATAACAAAAATAATAGAGGACCTAGAATCGATCCCTGAGGGACGCCACAAGTTATAGGTAATCTACTCGACTCTTTAGATTTAAAGGATACATACTGTTCTCTATTTAAAAAATAATTTTTAAACCATGATAAAGCAATACCCCTTACTCCATAAAATTGTAATTTATTAATCAATATTTTATGATCAATAGTATCAAATGCCTTACTCAGGTCCATAAAAATGCCTACACTGTGTTCCTTATTAGCCAATGATGTAATAATTTTATCATAAAGTTGAATAATTGCATGATCTGTCGAATGATGCTTTCTAAAACCAAACTGATTAGGAACAAGTAAATCATTACTATTTAAAAAATCATAAAGTCGTTCATAAATAATTTTTTCAAGAATTTTTGAGACAGCCGGTAAAAGGGAAATAGGACGATAATTATTTACTAATGAAGAATCATCTTTTTTATATATTGGGATTATTTTAGAAATTTTCAATATATTTGGACAAACACCAAGTGTGATCGATAAATTAAAAATATATGTTATTGGAGAGACAATATTGTAAATAATTTTTTTCAAAAGATTCACACTTATCCCATCATAACCAGTAGATTTAGTGGATTTTAAAGACTGTACAACTTTAATAATTTCGTGAGAGGATGTTGGTCGTAAAAATAAAGATTTATAAAATGGTTCATCCAAATATTGTTTATAACTATTTTGATCAATATTAAATTCTGATGCTAAATTTGGACCTATATCATTAAAATATGAATTAAACATATTTGCAATTTTTACTGGATCATTTATTTCCTGACCATCTTTAAAAAATGATTTAGGAGTATTGTTTTTAGAACCAATCATATCTTTAACAATTTGCCATATTGAAGCATTACTTGTCTTATTCATGTCTATTTTATTTGAATAATGTAATTTACGTGAAAGTCGAATTATTGAAGTTAATTTATTTCTATAAATTTTATACTTGCTACAATTCTCATCACTCATCTTTTTAAGACTTTTCTTATAAAGTTTATTTCTAGTTTTTATCGATTTTAAAATTCCTTTAGTAATCCATGGATTTTTAACTTTCTTATATTTTGTTCGAACAAGTGGAATATTTTTATCATAATACTTTTGTAGCTTATGATTAAATTTTTCGTAAGCCTTATCAACATCATTTTCCTCAAATACATCGAGCCATTGCTCTTGACATAAATCAATATTTAAAGAATCAATATTAGAAGAATTTTCTTTTCTATGCATTTTTAGTGTATTGTTCAATAATCTATGAACATTGATTGTCTGCTTAATAATACTAAAAATAGGCAAGTGGTCAGATATATCATAATACAAAATACCATTTAAACATTCCTTATTAACATTATTTGAGAATATATTATCAATTAAGGTTGATGAT
The DNA here is from genome assembly GCA_035222895.1 of Strongylocentrotus droebachiensis. Classification (NCBI taxonomy): domain Eukaryota; kingdom Metazoa; phylum Echinodermata; class Echinoidea; order Camarodonta; family Strongylocentrotidae; genus Strongylocentrotus; species Strongylocentrotus droebachiensis. The sequence goes on from JAVYIG010006448.1 coordinate 101,936, forward strand.
GTTTTTGAAATCCGTGTGGGTTTATTAATATGAGGATGCAACGAGTAAGATAATAGAATGTTATTTAATTTCAAACTATTATTTTGAAGAGGAGGTAAAATGTTTATGTTATAATCTCCCATTAAATAAACATCTTTATTTTCACCAATTATTGTATGAAGAGATTCATCTAAATTATCTAAAAATGTCTCTATCTGATTATTAGGAGGTCTATAAACTACGCCTATTAAAATATTTTTACCAAAATCATTTATAACTTCAACAAAAATGTCCTCTGCACCTTCAATATGAATATCATGTCGTATTTGAATATTTAACTGATTACGTAAATAAATAGCTACACCGCCACCTCTACCTTCTTTGCGGTCAGCACGGACCATAGTATAATTATCAAGATTAAATACAGGGGGGGAGTTTGCGTTAAGCCACGTTTCAGTGACACCTATTACAGAAAAATTAAACCCAGGAATTACAGAAAAAAGTGTGTTTAAATCATCATAACTTTTATTCAAACTACGAGCATTAAAGTGAATTAAACTGAAATTATCAATATTATTATTACTACCTTTATTCAATTCATGATTAAATTGGTTTAGTGTAATCTTAATTTTCGCAATAAATTCATCAATAGTAAAATAGTCACTATCGTGTTCAATTAGAGACTGGTCATGTAACAAATCATGATTATTCATTTAAATGTGAACCTAATATAATGTTTGAAAGAGAGAGGCTTTTGCGCGGAGTGCAAGTTAGTGGAGTGCAATAGAAAGAAGAATAGTGAAGGGGAAGAGAAAAAGGAAAGAATAAATTCTTCAACATATTTAGCGCCAAAATAAACAAAACAAAAAAATTTGCAAGTCTCTTGCATTTTATCCAAAAGTAAACAATTAAGGACAAAATATTATATTAACTGAACAATACGAGCATATGGCTTATAATTTTACATCATAAAGTGATTTTACATGAGTGAGAGAGTAGCATCGAAATATTGAAATAACAACAACAATAAAGAAGAAAAAAAAAAAAAAAAAAAAAAAAAAAAAAAAGTAGAAAAAACAAACAAAAACTCTAAACGCGTCGGGTTGCACACAAGAAGATCATCAGGATCGTTCCTACCAGGTCTCCAAAAGAGGTAATGGAGCAATGGTCTTGGAATATAATGGACTTGAACGGTTATATCATGTGTGCAACCCAACGCGTGCCTTGCATGCATGCATGCATACATAATGTGTACAGTGTAGGTATAAAACACAAACAAAATCAATAACAAGCACTCATGCACCCACCCATACAAATTACATATCATTACAGAAAAAAATCAGCATAGGGTGATATAAACACGATATAAAAGAACGCAATAAGCAAACAGGTCATAAACATTCAAAACGGATATCAAATCAACAAGATACAAAAATGGAAACAAATTTTACAATATGGCAGTATGAAGAACATTTAAATATTAAAAAAAAAGCATATATCTTCAAAGATGTCGATATGAAAACATAAGCCTATACTATTAAATACATCACATACCGACTGCAATGAATAGTAAAACAGGATGATTATAGAATAATAAGGCAAAGGCATAGTATACAACTTATACTAAAATGTATGTTTTCTATATAATAATGTACCTCAGTTTATATCAATACTATATTAAATACATACAATCAAAGCTATATATTAAACACTTTGTAGTGAGTGGTTTCTGTTCAAATGTTGACATGCCTCTTTCTCTCATGTTAAAGCTTTCCTACAATTGACTTCCTGTAAAGGCTACAAGCATTTATATGATTGTCATGTTACATTTTCTCTTAATGTAGACAAGAGACGAAGCTTTTAATACCACATTTATATAGATTATCTAGAAGAGATCTAGAAAAAGACCTTTCCCAATCAAGGTGCCTATTCAAACTATACAAGGAGCATCTAGGAATCGACAGGAATATATAGTACATGTAATGTCAAAACATAAATATTATGATAAAGGATATCCCTATTCAATACCATTTTCAATTATCAAAAAGTTGTAAGGTGAAACATGTGTATTAAGACCACTCCATGAAGATAATATAATCAGTCGGTATAGGCAGGTTATCTTCATATATAACTTCCTTCAATATACACTCTTCGAGAGAAAGAGAAACAAATATTAATAGTCATTTTAGACGGGCGATCCTTTGTATACAGGTGAAGCATGGTAGACGCTGATGCTGTCTACCGTTATTTTAATACGCATTCACTAATAATATATTATGATATGTTTTAGTATGGAGTTATAATAACGTTTTCTTTTAGAGGCTCAAAACATTTCAGGGTGGTGTCCTTTATAGCATCATACTCCGATCCCTACATACATTGCGTCTATAGCTGCCGCTATAACCTCTATCATTACATCAAACAGATACAGAAAATCACATCTACAAACAGTGCATACAGTAAATAAAGAAGAGCGCATTGAATGCTATCCCCAGTATATGAAAGAAGACAATAAGTAAACAGGTTATAAACATCAAAGGCGGATATAAAAACAACACAATATAAAGATATAAGCAGATTTTACAATATGGCAAAATGAAAGACATTTAAATATGCATATACATGTATGTACACAAATTTAAGAGATGAAAATACAAAAAACATACTCATATTATAATGTACAATATATCAACTGCAAAACACATAAACATGCAATCGTAAGGCAACGTCATAATATCAAAATATACAGTATGCAATACGGTTCCACCATGTAAAAAGGACTGTCGGTAATCCTTCTTTCTTGAGTGTGTGTAGTCCTAAAAAAGGACTGTTGGTCGTCCCGAGAAGGACTGTACTCTCTCTTGAGCTTCTAGTTCTAAAGAGAACTATAGCGGCAGTAAGAGAGGATGGGTAGTAGGAGGGGCTCGACATTTCGAACAGATTGACTATCCATCGTTGGGATAGGAAATAATCCTGTGCTTTCCATGTTCATGTACAACATGTTAATACTAGAATAATGTTTTATGATGTAATTTAATAACGAATACATTTAAAGGCTCAATAACAATTCAGATTATTTGGTGTCCTTTATAGCATCAAATTCGGATCGCAACATACATTGTGTCGATGCTGGTGCTATAGCCCATACCATTGCATTGAACAGAGACTGAAATTCACATCTCCAAAAAAATTATACAAACAAAAGAAACATGGAATGCTAAACACAGGGTATCACAGGACATAAAAAGCCAACAGGTCATTGGACATTAAAAATGGATTGGAATACTTAAAGCTACCTCAAGTGTAATAACAAGTCATTATGATTAGTACGTGATCGATTTTACGATTGATTGCATTTAACAATGTGCAATCAATCGCAGAAATCAATAATCAATCGAACATTCAATAACTAAGCTTTGTGTTACGCAGCCTTAAACATTCTCACGAGTATGTGAAAATTATTATGAACTTTTGACTGTATAATTAGATACCGCTAATACTAGACTGAACAGAATCACCACCTAAAACTTGCATCACCAAAATACATGGAAATGGTAGCTGGCAGGGAATACAAAATACTTGCTCATCTTCCTGCTTGCGCTGACAATATTACGTCGTTAGTATATTTAGAATTCAATCAGAGATGGTAAACAAATATAATCAACAAAATATAAAAATGGAAGCAGATTTCACAACATTATGTCAATGCACATACGTAACAAAAATATTTGAGACTAAGCAAATTATGAATATACGATATCACATCATAAACCGACTGAAATGAATGATGGAATGACAAGTCACTTTTGACTTGACTGCAGTAGATACAGGTAATACTACAATGAACAGAACCACTGCCTAATTAATTCTCCATCATCAAATTAAACCTGGTATCTAAATAAAAGATAAGTACTTGCAATGTCAGAATATCAGAACGACAATCAGAGATGGTAAACAAATATACAATTAACAAAATACACAAATGGAAGCGGACTGATTTAACAATATAGCAATATGAATCATATTTACATATGCATGTTGAGATGAAAATACAAAAAATATAACATATTATTATACATCATAAAATGACTGAAATAAATGAAAACAATATGATTATGCAATAGTAAGGCAATGGCATAATATACAAATTGTGAAAATGACCCTGTGCTTCCGATATAGACATGTACATCAGTTAACGTTAATACTCAAATAAATGCAATCAAAGCTATACATCAAATGATAACGAAAACAACTATAAACATGGCACCGACATGTGGCGTTAGAACATGTGAGAAAACGGGCTCAACTGGTAAAATATCAAATTAACATCATAATTGAACATAAATACCACAATCTACAAATAAATGTAAAAACAACTTAACATGTATTTGTTTTTGCCAGCGGAAAACGATTATTTATGTTTACAATATAATTTTAATTAAATTTATCTCCTGCCAAGTTGCCAACAACTGTTCATTAATATGCCGCATATTTTGTTTGGCTTCTATATTTAGGTAGCACACTAATGAATTCATATTGCACTATCGCATATAAATGCACATATACACAAATGCTGAAAGACTCATTTATTGCACTATATCTTGTATGGATATTTCACACAACACAAAGATTTCATTTCATTCTCTTTCTATAACATACTTATATGTGTCAACCTGCAACAATCGCCTATGTAGGTGATTAAAAGAAATACAAAAGGACACAAATGGCACTCGCATACAAACCAGGCAATTCGATTTGCCATTTTGAAGGCTACTTCAACCATCAAATCAAAATTATTTTTAAAGGCGAAAGTGTGTGTATGGTAATATGAGTTTCGCCTTTGTGTATTCCATGTAAGTATAAAGAGAAGTAATTAGAATGCATGGTACAAAATTAAACCATAAATATATCCAAAATGTAAACATTTATTTTTCCTAATTTCCTGGTTCATACTAACTTGCCGTATCATCGTTCAGGAGGTCGTCTGCCAGGCGATGGTGATTAATTGAGATCAGGGCTTTCTTCAATTGCTCACGTTCTTCGGACCTTGTAGTCCTGTTCCTCCAATCACGGAGCATACTAAGTGTTCCCATGTATGTGACAGTTTGGTATTTTTCGTTCGTTTGTATGTAACGTTGTACTGCCGCATGTTCAAAACCCAATGCCCCGCCTAGACTGTCAATGTCAATATTCTTATGAATCCGCTCAGCTATTGTCTTGAGAATGTCGTCAAAATGTTGCTCCGTTGATTTCTCGGTAGGTCTATATTTGTATGGAGAAAATATGAAATGTTCATTTTTATATAATAATCTCACTTGACCGATTTTACAATGTATAGTACATCATATGACTGGATTGTAAGTAGATTCCTAAACCATATTCTCTTCTTGATATTTGTTTGTTTGTACATCTTAAAATATTTTGTTCTATATAACGTGCCTTATATATACCCACTCTAATAAGGTGTTTCGGTTATTTGTGAAGCACAAGCAAATGGTTTTAACTTTGTTTTCTCTCTCTCTCCCTCTCTTGTTAGATGCAATTCTGCAAATTTTCTAGTTGTGATTCATTGTATGAAATCATAATTAATAAATAATATCTCTCCCTGTTACTAATATAACTCATTCTTGAAATTCTGAAGTAGTGTAATAATAATAAAATATTTACTAGCTTGAGGGGGATGCAACATATATTGCATGAACTACATTAATATTGCCCGAACTAGATTAATACAATGTAGGTCTGGTGGGGCAATAAATGTTGTATCTCCCGAAAGAAGGAGCTAGTCAATGTTATCCACATCAGACATCTGGAGCCAAACATGAAAATATTACTCTTATGCGCCTGCTTTGCTTACAGCTCTGCCCACACTTCGCAGGCTTGGGACCGCGCACAGTGCACCGGCCTCATATCCGATGCCTTCTAACCAATTTCTATATTTTGTGTTTACGCCTCGGATTAAAATTAGGATCAATAACGCCTAGAGAAACTTTCCTGGGAACGACGCCGAGGCCTTCACTATAAAGTTGAAAAGCGTCCAAACCAGAGTTATAGACAACCCTTGTAGACTTCCGCCAACTCTTAACTAAAAAATGATAGGCTATCTCGGATAAGCCTTCAGCTCTGGCGACATCCCGATAACGGCCAAGGGGTCAGGTGGATGAACGCCGACCGAGGATGAAGTATTCCTGATAGAGGCTGGGAAATCAAGTCCACCTTCTGAGGAAGGCAAAGAGGCTGGCCCGCTAGTAGCGCTAAGAGATCTGGGAACTAAAACCTCCTCGGCCAGTGAGGCGATACGCAGCACCCAGCCCTCGTCCTCCGTAATTTTCCTCAGGACCTTGGGGATTAGGTGGAACGGGGAAAAAGCATAGCACCAGAGCGCTCACCAGTGGAGCGAAAAGGCATCCAGCGCTCACGCCCCCAGATCCCAGACCTGAGAACATTACTTCGGAAGCTGGTGGTTGAAAGGGGAGGCAAAGAGGTCGATCTACAGCGGAAACCACACCAACAGGAGAAGGCCAAAAGTCTCCAGATGGAGGGACCCCCCCCCCCGGACAGGAAATCTATAATGAGATTGTCCTGGCCAGGAATAAAAGATGCCACTGGAATAATGTCCTTAAACCGGCACCGTCTCCAAAGGCGGCCGGCCAGATCGTTTAAATTGGATGAACGTGTGCCACCCTGACGGTTGATGAAATGATGAAGCGAGGCCAAGGCAGCCACCATTTCTGTGTGGACGCACGACAAGATAATCCCAGCTTCCCGATACCATGCTGCCTTGACAGTGACCCCCTACCCCAGGTGGGAGGCGTCTGCCGAAAGGGAGACCAAAGGCAGATGATTGCGAAAGGGCTTGCCCTGAGCCAGAAACACACTCGTCCAAGGAGCTTGATCTCTTTCGGCACCGGAATCAGGACCAAGAGAGAGAGTCGACGCTCGGTTTGTAATATCTCAGGAGGTGCCTCTGAAAGGGTGTCATGAGGAGGCGACAGTCATGAAAGACGTCCACGGGGCTAGCCAGGTAGCTTAGCCACTGAAGCCACCGCTTAGCCGGGGCTCTGCAGGCTAGCCGCAACGACCGGGCCACCCTGGCAACGGTCCGAATCCGTCCCCACTGCGACGATTGATTAGGAAAAACGAACTTCGCGCCCATGTACACCAGGGTATGGGTGGGATCGCGATAGCCAATTGACTAGGAAGCCTAGACTCTGCGTGGTCTGCAAAAGGAGTTGCAAGTGGTCCAGCAGACGAGACTCTGAGATCGCTAAAAGAAGCCAGTCGTCTAGGTAGGCAAAAACATTTGGTGGCCGCCTTTCCAAAGAAAGGCAGCGAGTGCGGACACTACGCAGGTGAACACACGATGAGCCGGCCTCAGCCCGATAGGTAGAGCACGGAACCTGAACGTGTCGCCTTGAAAGACGAACCCCAGCAGATCCCTCGATCAGGGATGGATGGGGACATGAAAATAAGCATCCTTGAGATCTATCGAGACTGCCAGATCCTCCCGGCCTATCGTCGGGAGGATAGCCACAAATGCTCCATTCAAAAAAGCACCGGTGGGGTGTGGAGGTGGATCCTCTTCATGTTGAGGATCATCCTCAGTTTCCCCGAGCGATTGGTGATGATAACGATTGGAGAGAGACTCAACAATTAGTGGTCTGCAACCCTTTCTATAGCGCCCTTCTCAAGCAACATGAGAATCTTGCTTGAGAAGTGTTGCTGGAAAGGGGCGGTCAAAGGAGGCGGACAACCTCGAATGGCTCCGCCCACGGGGGCTCTACTAGTTCTATGTAAAACCATTCTCGCACGACTGAGAGCACATAAATATCTGCGGTAATAGCTTCCCAAGAAGGAACCACTGGAGTGGCCAGCCAACCCCGTCCCCGAGCGTTTGGGGTAACGCATCAAAAGTGCTGCTTTGTTTGGGGGAAGGGCTAGAAGAACCCCTGCCACGGCTCAGCCGAGGCTGGGGGAATTAGGGTACCAAACCAAGACGGGGTGCCGGTGCCGGAGCCCGCCGTTGTGATGTGGATGCAGCAGGCCGGCGGGCAGGTCAATGCTTGGCCATGTGGACCGTCTGCTACCTCCGATCAAACTCATTCTGCAAAATAGAAGGAAGTTGACCCCCACAGAGGAAACAAGTCAGTCGAGGGAATGCCCTCGCACAGAGACGGGATGTGCCGTTACAGGGCGAGCTGGCAGTGGTGAGTGAAAGCAACGTCCGCCATGCACGAGAGACTCGTCCACATAAGCCCCGACAGCGAAAGTAGATACTTAAAGGGATCCTGTAACTTTGTCTCAGATTCTGAAACAAAATCCTGGATTTAGCTCATGCTGCAATGATAATTATAACCCTTTAGGTCAGTCAGGAACCCCATGACTTTTACAAGCCGATCACCTGTCTGGTTATCAAGATATTTATGATTGGAAATCAAAACCAAATTTTGCGTTTGCCATAACACTACAGACTATTGGGGAAAACGAGTATGGTAAAACCGGTCGCTCAAAGATTTTTACTTTTTTGAGGTACTTCTTGATTATTTTGAAGCACGGTTTTTGTAGGGCTTCAATATTACACCATAACACATACACTGATAACACGTAGGGCCGTGCATCTCAGATTTAACATTGTTCAACGATGCCTTTAAGGACTAAAGAATCTTCCGCAGACACCCCAGCTCGTCAAACCTTGCCAGAAAGCTGACAAGTGAGCCGAGATACACAGAGAGACGTAGAGAAACCCTCTTGGCACTGAGGTTCACCCTAACCCTAAGGCCCAAGTTCACAAGACTCGGCGAGAGGCGCTTGGGAGAAGAACAAAATCTCGCGCCACCTCCCCACCAAAGGAGAAAGCCTTGCTGGCGTTTCACCGCATGAAACGACCTTCGAGCGTCCGCCGAAGCCTTCGCAAACTCAGACATAAAACCCTCCAGGAGCGGAATACCCTCGGAGGGAGAGTGTTGTCTAAACTACCCCAGGGTTGGCCGGGGTAAAATTGCCAGGGAGATACTTCTCCAATTGCGCCTGAGCATCAGACCCCAGAGCCACAGAGTGTTCAGGGGCTGAGCTCTGGCGAGAGCCCGAGGCAGAAGTCGCAGAAAACTGGGAAGCAGAGTTCCAGTCACACTGTCGACCAAGGGGTACCGAACCCCACGGCTGAGGGAAGACACCTGTGGTAGCTGCCGACTCCTCCCCTGGAGGAGCACCGAGGGCAGCGAGAGCTGAAGGCCAAATCCCACCAGCGAGCTGACGGCATGGGGTGGAGGGCCAACCGAAGCATCAGGCAACCCGAACCTAAACGGCGTACATTCCTAGCTTTCTTCAGCTTAGCCTTATGGCCGGGAAGCCTTAGCGAGCATGGAACCCTTGCGCTGCTGACGACATGGGCTGTTGCACAGCAACAAAGCCACGGACTGTGAGGCCCGGGGCTGATCTACAAGGCTGGCCATTCCGGTAAAGGGGTACGGCTTGTAGCAGTCTTTGTATTCTCGGCGATACGCTTCGAATTTATAGACTGTAAGCTACTCATGGCAGCTGGACACAATCCGGGACGGGATGAGCCAGGCGGTGAAGTTGCTGACTTACCGATACACACACAGCCGACTAGGAGCAAAACCCTGGCAACGCGATAAGTCACGACCGGGACTGAACACAAAAGGAAGTATGCTCGGCAATTTATGATTTATTTTATTGCCAAACAAATGACTGAGGGTAAAAATCGAACCAATATTGTTACAATACAAAACAGCACAGAAATGTAATGATCAAAAGGCACACAATTGTGACAAGAGTTAAAAACTCAGAATTTTAGCGCAAGGTGACTGAGCTGAACATCCCAAGATAGCTGTAGGCCAAGAACATTAGTTTTAACATGGACATTTTCCATAACAAGCTGATTTTTTCAGGATAGGTCCAATAATATGTCTAGATTAACATACTAAAAGTCCTCATAAATCCTCCTTTCAGAGCGTTTTCCGCAATCCAAGATGGCGTCCAGAATGGCCGCCATGTCCTAAATTTCTTATAACTTTGCAACTAGATAACCCAAATACATTTTAATGTCTAAATATATGTTTTTCAGCATAAGGAACTCGACCAAATACTTGTTAACATATTTTGAAACACACAAGTAGCAGTAACACCACTTGAGCCCTTCCCGAAATACATATTTTGACCTAATACTCTTGGCCTACTGTGAGAAAGAGAGAGCCTTTTTGTGTGCGCGTGTGGTGCGTATATGACTAAGGGTATAGCGGTGTCCTAGGGGTGGGGTATGCAGATTTTTTTTTTCTTTTTCTCTCGATGGCTTGCTTGTCTGGAGGACTAAGCAATAATAGGTAGATACATTGATTTATTGAGGTAAATAATTGATATTTACGAACAATATCGAAATAATATTATTCTAAGTTGTTGGTGTATCTCATTAATAAGATTTTAACGAAGAATGATGCAAAAGTACAATAGTGATTAGGAAAGAATTGTTACCTGGCTTTAGAAGTAGAACCTTCACTGGCTGCTGCAGATGCATCTTGAGGAGGAACAGTTTTTCCCAGTGATGTCTTGGTTGTTTCTGATTGTAAGAATAGGACAAATATATAATTTCGTTATGTTCATGTTTATTGATTGTATGATCCTGTTTTGTTTGAAATAGAAAATTGAAATACTGAGTGTCAAATTTGAAAGAGCATACGATTTAAATGACAAAATCATCTTTGTTTGATCAAAATCGGTGAAATATCCATAAATAATTTTGAAGATGAATAGGTAGGTTCGGATTAAATCAAAATTGCACACATTTTGGGGTCTAAAATTACCTTTATAGATATTCTAGGTCCTAAAAGGGCACTAGAAATATCATAAATAAGAACTAGAAATATGGCAATCTGCATTGCCGTGCAATGCGAATGTATCCCCCCCGACAGTGGCAGCGATTTTTGTGTCATCCTTATGTTCGGGGGTAATAATGTAAAGCGCTTAGAAACTTGGATATTCCTGACGTATTAAGCGCTATATAAGCAATAATATTATTATTATTATTATTAAAGATTTCCTCTCCCCTCCCTGAAACAAAAGTATGACGTAGAGATCGCCACTAGTGGCTTGGACTATTGTCAAGACTAGGAACAGCATCACCATAACAATATGTGTGTTGATTAGAGTATAATGCAATTATTATAGGTGTGGCAGTTAGAGCGCACAAAAAGACAGCCACCGAAATATGACCGTTGACCCTATAACAGACGGAACACAGGTGGCAGCATCATCAAACACTAAAGATGTGTAGATTGTACTATATTATAAGACACACCTCCATACAACGTTTGAAAGAAATCAGTCAAGAAACGTGGCACTTAGAGTGCATACAAAAACATATGCCCTTTGACCATATAAGACGGAACAATGAGGGCAGCATCGCCCAAAAGTGTAGATGTGTAGATTGTACCAAAATACATCTCCATACAAAATTTGAAAGAAATCTGTCATGAAATATATGACCGATATATATGCAGATCGGCCGCGCACTAGACACCCACCAAAATATGACATTTTGACCCTATACAACACTGAACACTGGTGGCAGCATCACCAAAAACTATAGGTGCAAGATTTTACCAACATACACTTCCATACTCAATTTGAAAGGAATATGTCAAGAAATGATGCAGTAGACTGCACACTAGAGTACACACAAGACATTTATACAAATATGACCTTTGGCCCTATAAAAGACGGAAAACTGAAGGCAGCATCACCAAAATCTATAGGCTTGTAGATTATACCAAGATACACCTTCACTCAAAATTTTAACAAAATCCCTTGAGAAAGCTATAGAGCACACACAAACCATCCACAAAAATATTGCCTTTTACCCTAGAAAAGACGGAACTCTGGTGGCAGCATCACCAAAAGTTATAGCTGAGTAGATTATACAAAGATACACCTTCATACCAAATTTGAAAGAAATCCGTCAAGGAATGATGCAGTTAGACTGCACACTAGACTGCACACTAGACTGCACACAAGACATCTAACAGAATATGACATTTGACCCTATAAAAGACGTAAAACTAGAGGCAGCATCACCAAAATCTACAGGCTTGTAGATTATACCAAGATACACACCTCCATACGAAATTTTGCATATTGCCGGGGGATATAAGAGCAATAACCATGCACTTTGAAGGCATTTGTGGTCCTAAACAAGAAATCAACTATCCCTTTTATACTTGCCTTTGTTAAATGCTCTCAGGATATCACCAACATCTATTGGCGGGCAACCCGGGTTATCACAAGAAGCATACCCGTACTTGTCCGGGTCTCTCAGGATATCTCTAATGCGGATCAATTCCTTATCACCGTAGTTAGAACAGTTTGGACACACTATTCCAACAGAATATTCTATCCGTCCTGCCCAGAGGTTTCTGAGATCCTTCAGTATTTCATGCAGATCTTCAATAATCTTAATAAATGAAAGAAAATACATTTATTAGCAGCATCATAAACAATACACACAGTGACGTGTCGCGATGCCTAATACCATGCATTGCGCCCCCATCCCCTCCCCCTTGAATATATTGCGGCATGCTACGAGGGTGGGGTGAACTATCCCCCTCCCTCCCCCAGCCCTTTTAGGGTTAATACTTACCTTGTCATTCAGGTCGAGTGTGGCTGGTGCACCGACTGGGGCTGTTGCATATATCATAACCTATCAAGACACCAGAAGAAGGTGAACACTAGTAATTGTGATAAAGATGAAGGCAAACATAATAATGAAAAATGTACAGGTATATTTACAAAATACTACTTTTAATTATTTGGGTTAACAACTTGCAACTTGACATTAACATTTCGATAAAATGGCAGCAGTTCCATACACAAATTTCTTACGAACAAACTGTGTATTATATATACATAGATCAAGATTGACTTTCTTTAGACCCAAGATCATGAGGTGTTCCACAATCTATGTTTAAAATATACTATGCAGCATAATTACTACAGGTAAAGCTCGCTAAGGTATATGGATAACTCTCAAACCATAGTGAAACATCAACATGTATGGGAAAGTGTCACATGTAGTCCTACCTTAATTTGATGACACTCTTTACTGTTGATCTCATTCGTCATCACCACTCTATGACGACTGTCAATATAGAACACCATTTGCCTGCAGTGGAAAGTTGGTTTGATAGACTTCTTGTTCTGCATGGACCATTTTGCCATTCGAACATAGAACCGGTGTAAGAAACCATCTATCAAATAACAACAGATTCCCCAACATTATACAGTGCGTCCCAGAAAAAACGAAACCGAGAAGTATCGATGTTCTATCATAACTTAATCATAACCATAATTAATGAATGATACATATTTGGAAAGCTTAGAGTCTCCTCTTTCAGTTGATGCTACTCACGTGATGCATATTTCACGCATGAGTGATTAAAAGCAATTTGAAGGAAGGAAACCAAAAAGACATTTGGCGGGCAGTATCTGAATTTCGAAGAAAAATTCACATTTCTAGAAAGTTGAGTTTCTGCCCTTTCATATGACACTTCAATCAGGAAAAATGAGCCAGGAATGTCAAAGTTCTGTTTGTTTAAAGTAGTGCTTGTATTTTCATAATTTTATTAAACGAATTCGTTTTCACTGGCTGCCTGCCGTATCAATAAACGAAATTAACAAAAGACTTAACTCCGTTTCGTTGACAATCAGCCGTAGACGAGTGTCTTCATGCAGGGTTGATTGTCAACGAAACGGAGTTAAGTTTTTTTGTCAGATCTGCTTTTTGCTACGGCAGGCACCCAGTGAAAACGAATTCGTTTGTTAAAATTATGAAAATGTAAGGGCTACTTTAAACAAACAGAACTTTGTTATTCCTGGCTCATTTTTCTTGATTGAGGTAGCAAAAAGCAGATCTGACAAAAGACTTAACTCCGTTTCGTTGACAATCAGCCATGCATGAAGACACTCGTCTACGGCTGATTGTCAATGAAACGGAGTTAAGTCTTTTGTTAATTTTGTTTATTGATACGGCAGGCAGCCATTGAAAACGAATTCGTTTAATAAAATTATGGAAATACAAGCACTACTTTAAACAAACAGAACTTTGTCATTCCTCGCTCATTTTTCCTGATTGAGGTGTCATATGAAAGGGCAGAAACTCAACTTTCTAGAAATGTGAATTTTTCTTCGAAATTCAGATACTGCCCGCCAAATGTCTTTTTGGTTTCCTTCCTTCAAATTGCTTTTAATCACTCATGCGTGAAATATGCATCACGTGAGTAGCATCAACTGAAAGAGGAGACTCTAAGCTTTCCAAATATGTATCATTCATTAATTATGGTTGTGATTAAGTTATGATAAAACATCGATACTTCTCGGTTTCGTTTTTTCTGGGACGCACTGTATTAAAGATTTGGAAAGTTTACAATTCAGAATCGGCTGGGTATAAGAATCGTCATTTTAGAGCAAGTTGAAGTTATTTCCCAATTTTCTTGGAAATGGCGAATCTGGAGGGCAATTTTCTCAAATTTGGTCAGCATTAGGGTATATAATTTTGTACTTTGCTGGAAAGGGTATATCTTCAAGTATCTAAATACAAAAAAGGGTACAGGTTTGGCCAGAAACGATATATATACAGCCACAGAAAGAAAGCCAATTCCCAGAACTTTAGAGGGCGATATTTATTGTTTGCATATTCATTGGAGCGTTAAATTAAGCATGGCTTTCTGCAATTATTAGATAAAGATACTGCAAGAAATTGAGACGAAACGAAAATGGTATGAGAAATTTATGGCAATTTTAGATTTTGAGGGGTTCATTTTTCCAAAAAAATTGGGATTTTTGATGGACTTGGTTTCGGATTTAAATTTGCAGTGCATGATGGCATTTTGAAGGCCAGGTTATGCGTCGCAGATGAAAGAACATATCTTGGACTATAAAGAGGATAGTGGCGATAGGAAGGAAGCAAGAAAGGCCTTTAAAACGTGTTAAACCGTGGGTTATTAAAATCTAAACCTCCTTTGTGAATTCAGGCCTATATGTCCGTGAGAGAGACGTAAACATTGCATATACCTGGACTGAATAGTTGAAAAAGGTTAAATGTCTGGAAAGGTGACTAGCATCGTAGAAATGGGTTGATTTGATATTGTTTTAGACTTAGGAGATTAACCCTATATAAATCAATGACAAGGAATCCGATTTCCCATAGGGTTGTACGCAAACTATTGACATTCCTGAAAAAAAAAATCTCAAATCACAAAGATATGGTTTTCTTTGAAGGCGTCACTGTACAACACCCTCTAACAGTGATTAACAATAAATTCTCCCAACCATTTTTGAATATTCCCGACCATTTTTCCATGAAAAAAGGACATAAAACAGGCTGTTAAAATTCTTTCAACACTTAAGTGTCTGGAATGGATTTACATTCACCTAAATGTAATTAAATTGTAATAATATAGTTGGGAGAAATAACTCTTATCATGCCACAGGGGCTAATCCCCATTGTACCAAGCCTCAAATCCCCCCGTGCCAGGTTTATTCTGAGATAATCTGATTAACGCGATGGTTCTATGAATAGCGCATGCGAAACACACAGCACAGTCCAATGGGCATGAACAATACCCAGCCCCCCACTCCGGGAACGGAGGGATACCATGGTGTTCTCAAAATCTCTGGCTCGTAACAAAAGAAAAAGGTCTACCCGTATTGACTTTACACACCGGACTTATGCTGAAAGGGGGGGGGGGGGGGGGGGGGGTGCTGAAAAGGCTTGTATAACAAAAGAAAAAGGTCTACCCGTATTGACTTTACACACCAGACTTTTGCTGAAAGGCAGGGGGGGGGGGGGGGGGGTGCTGGGAACA